>LBNU01032463.1:33041-49898 GCA_014162995.1 Artemisia annua
ATTGCATGTTAATTGGGAGAGGATCAGTTACTCCTCCACTAGGCGTAAGCACCTAAGATAAACTATCAAATAGGGCTTTCCAAAAGGTTGTAACGTAAGGTGTAGGGATATGATAAACACGGTTTGGTTGGAATAAAGGGTATTTTAATGGTGGCGAGTTAATTATCATGATCAAATACATGCACTATACAATGTTGCTAAGCCAAGACTCGACTCAATCTTAAGCTAAAAACTAAATAACAAAAATTTAAAGGAAACATAAAAGAAACGGGATGGTAGTCCGTATGTTTTTTTCTACTTTTCTTTTTCACATTTTTTTTGTATTTTTCTTGATTTTTCGATTTATTTATTTTTTTTTATTTTTTTTATTATTTGTTTTTGCATACATTCTTACCCTACCATCCAAAATAATACATCATAGGGGCCTCGGTTCTCCCCCTACACTTGAACTTTTACATAACTTTACAATTACTATTCTAACGACTCGGATTAAGATAATTGAAAAACTTGAAGTACTTTTAAAATATTTAGCACATATGGGGGTAATAATGTTGTTCTTCCCCATTACTCCATTACACTAGTACTTTACCCATGAGTCCCAATCGTCCCAAAACAATATGTACAAGGATATGACTCGACTTAGCAACCATGTAATCGATTAGATAATTAACAAAGGGTTTAACAAATGTTGTCACAATAATGCACTAAAGGTGAGTGCATACAAGGTAGGCTAAGGCGATTTGGGTGTACATTTAAGTGGGGTGTAACAAATTCTCACTTTGAGTAAGATGCTCAAAGGTCGAAACGAAAAGATAGGCTCGGAGGGGTGTACTAGGGGTATCGTGTACCAAAAATGGGTACAACGCAAAGGGTTTGGGAGAATTACTTGACCAATGTAGCCAATGTAATTATAACAAAAACACGGGTGTAAAAACAAAGGGTTAATCCTAATGCCTCTTATCATGTAGTAGATCTAACTACACGAATGTAGTCTCACTTGTGGATTTGAGATGGTCCTAACGCAAGTTCTAGAATCTAAGTACTACCGGTACTCACATCATAGCATCAAAGATGGATGCTTTTCCTACCAATTCTAGGGGTGAACCTCACATATTTGGGGTGGAAAATTTTTTAGTGGTACGGTTTTGTGCTAGTTATATAATTTCCTATCCATGAGACGCTCATTAAGACCAAAGTCTCACTTCTAAATGTTGTAAAAAAATTTAAATTGGGCTAAAATTTCCCTAACAAATATTTCTCTCGGTTTTATTATAAATTTACTATCAAACAAATAAAAATCAAGCGCAATTGTATTCTCTAAGGTGCCTTCATTTACCCCCCTTACACTTAAACCGAACAGTGTCCCCAATGTTCAAATAAAAGATGTAAAATTAAATAAAATGAAAGAATGAAATCAAATACTCCCCTGATTTGTTTGATGTGGATAGTGAGGTAACATGGTTAGATCTTCTTCCAAGAAAGATGAACGCTCAAAGCTTCCCTTCCAAAATATAAATCATCTTCTTGTCCAAAATAACCTGTTAACCTGAAAAAAGATAAAGGCCAACCTCGCATAAAATCGGCGGTATAATCTATAATAGGATATAATGCTTGTGGAATGAATATTTTTGCAGAATTCCGGGAGATTATAAGTTAGAGAATTAACAAAACTTTTTATTTCCGGAAGAAAAACAAAACTTTCAAAAATTGCAGAAAATTATTGCCTGACGCCGTCAGGTTGTAATGCCTGACGCCGTCAGAAATGATCTGACAGAATTCTCATGTTAAGTTTCCGGAAAAATTATGGAAAAACTAGAGCTTACTTCCTGGAATTCCTACAAAAATTCATTATGACTCGATACAAGCATTTGACTCAAACAAATACTAATATGTATGTTAATTTACATTGTTATGATTCATGTTCATTCGTTCTTATAAACCGATTTTGATTTCCCTTACACTTAGCTTTTGCAAAATACCTTTATATGTAGTTAAGACGAAGTTAAAAACAAAATAAAGCATTTTCACAAGTTAGTTTGAATCATGAATCAATAACAAGAAATATCATACATACGGAAACAAATAAAATCAAATAAACAAACAAACAAAGCACACAAAGCTTGGGTTGCCTCCCAAGAAGCGCTTTTCTTTATTAACGAGTCTTGTACCTAGACTCAAAGTCACTGTACCTTACGTGACTTCATCGTTGGTCGCGGTTTTTAGGTCATCCTCTTGTCCGGTTTTATAATCCGGTCCTAATTTCAAACAATCCTTGTAGAAACCGAATATGCTTTCCATGACATAGTCTACTCCCCTACATCTATCCTCATCATTCCTATAGTAGACCGCTTGTTTAAGCTCCTTTTCAACATTTGACAAGTGTTGGAATTACTCTATCTTATATGGCATTTGGTAGTGCACTTCATCGGTCTCATCCTTAAATTTAACTATCCCTAAGGAAGGTTCATCAGTCATTCTAGAGACCTCAATAAATGGTTTTCCCAAGACTACTTGAGTTAAACTTGCATTGACTATTGGGCGGATATCTTCTACAATCACAAAGTCAGTGACATAGGTGAAGTTCCCTACATAAACCGGTAATCCCCTAACTCTTCCCGTGAAGTTACTAATCCATCCCTTAACGGGGAATACCCTATACCTAAGTTGATTTTTCATTATCAAGTTGTATTGGGCTCTAGTCATGATGTTTATGGGCGATCTAGGATCGATGTAAGCTTCCCACACATGCAAATGTCCAATGTTTCATGGTATGTTGAGATTAGAAGGGTTGCCCATTTTGATAATCGGGAAGTGACATTAACACACCGCAAGACAAAAAACTACATTAAGAGCGAAAATATTAAAATGCACCAACAAAGTGTAGTAATAATTATTGATTAAAAATTGAATGCTCGTCACATTATTTTCAATAAACTTACTTGCTAACGAATCAATAGTATTAGCCCGTTTATCGGTATTACATGAAGTAAAATATTGCATGTTTAATTTGTAACGTACTATTAATGCAAATGCTAAGTATTCATCCCACCGATAGCCGTGGCGTTATTCTTGTTTTTGTTGTTGTTCTTGTTGTTGTCTTTGTCGTTGTTGTTCATTGGTCTTTTGCATGTTTTGTTCTTGTTACAATTTATGTGACTTCTCGATCTCTTTCTTTAATGCTTCTTGACGCGCTACAAAAAACAATTAAATATAGTTGATCGTTAGTAACCTAAATACAGTTAATCAATATATTGCATTTTCGATCAAAGTAAAAATGTTCGTGCATGTTTCACTTAATTGATAAGACAACGATGTGTAGGATCTCTTAAACTATTAGAGAATATGATGTTACTACCAAACCTCCTAAGAACCATCTTTATGTCCACATTGTTACACACACAAAACACACGTGAAATTTACATAAAACAATATAAATCAATATGCTAAATAAGTAAGACAATATGATGCTTACTTTTCCACCATAATAAGTTGTAGCCCAATGTGCACGCGGGTGTGGAGGAAGTTGTGGTTTGTTGTGTGTGATTTTTGACACATTATATAGTTGATAAAATATTTGTAACTCATGGACGGGAAGGTAAAAAGACTAACCACTAATTGGTGTGTTTAATTTATGCATTCATGGCATTTTTGGTTTGTATTCTTTGAGGTTATGTACTTACCACTTAAGCATGCAACCTAAACCAAGGTACTTACACATGAAGCCTCCCAATAGCAAAATCAATTCATGAAACATTAATTAACACCCCTTTGCATTTATAAGACTACTTAGTCTTTTATTATATATGATATCAGTTAGAGACTCAAAAGACTTTCTGTTATAAACTAATTCGTGATCCAAACAATTGGTTTAAATTGTAATACTCCTTCCTTCTTAAGTTTATTAACCAAATTTTCTTTTTAAGATGTCTTAAATAATTCATTTTAAAAAGTAAATAAAGAGTTTAGATCAAGTTTATCATATTATCTTTAACTGAGATTATTATTACAAACTTTCAAGAATTTAGACCAATGTTAATGGTGACCTCTATGGGCGACCGGCCGGAAAGCCGACCGCATCCCCCCACTAGCACAACTAGATGTTCACATTAAATGTT
Organism: Artemisia annua; assembly: GCA_014162995.1. Lineage (NCBI taxonomy): Eukaryota > Viridiplantae > Streptophyta > Magnoliopsida > Asterales > Asteraceae > Artemisia > Artemisia annua. The sequence goes on from LBNU01032463.1 coordinate 37,157, forward strand.
AATTGTTTGTAGGTAGCCACCTATATTGTGTTGAAGGGATATCTATATAATCCGATCGATTGCAGAAAACTGAATTGACGCTAATGTGACGGGGGTGACCACTGAAAATAGAGGTTACTATTAGCATCAATCTTATAAATTAATTAGTTAAAAGTAAAATTGTTATTTTTCAAAAAGTAAAAAAATAATAATAATAAATAAATAAATAAATAAAATACTTGTAATAATAATATTTTCCATAAACTACGTGCTTAATTTCTATCGGTGGATGATTATTTCAATAAATAAGGAGTAACACATTGGTAGTATATATAGTCATGAATATGAGTGAGTACACCACGATCACACATGTCAATCAGGTGCAATACTCCTTGAGTTGTTAGATGACATGGAAAATCTTCGTATGTTGTTGTTGTTGTTGTTGTTGTTGTTGTTGTTGTGTTATTAACTTTCTCATTCTCTATTTGTGTTTTTAACTCTCAAGTGGTCATGAACAGCTACAAAAATAGCAAAAATTGCACTAACACATAAACAAGCAAGATCAACAAAGCCACCAATTTTAGTCAGGTGGTGGTGGAGTCTACCTCTTTTCTAATGTCATAAATTTTAGTTGTATGGTAATATAACTAGAGAAGGATTACTTCTTGTAGACAATACATGCCTTCGTGTTTTAGATCAACATACATAGAAAGAGATACTGATTTTGTCACTTTGTGATCTTAGCAATCTTACTACTCTCAAAACATTCACAATTAACAAACAAGAAGGCAAACATTTTATTCAAAATACGCAAGAGTTCTCAACCACATACATTTCATAAAGACTCAAACGAAACAACTCGACAAGCAAACGAAACAACTTGACAAGCAAACGAAACAACTCGACAAGCAAACGAAACACGCGACATAGACCATAACAAACATTGCCCATTCATTTTCTTTTTGTTGCTACTTCCCACATTGCTAGAACTTGCACCACCAATTCAACAAATAGAAGAAAGCTGACACACTTGTAATATCACCTATGGTATCAAAGGTTCCTCCAAAAGCTTAACAACATGAGAATGATATACACTGCAAATATCCTTCTGATGAAATGAATGACCAATTCTTTATAAACTTCTTTATAAACAAACTAAAGAAGCTCAAACACTTGTGATATCACACATGATATCACATGTTCCTCCATCACCACCACTGATTCAACAAAAAGAAGAAGCACTATTATCACTTGTGATATTTCAAAAATATAGTTAATGGTTGAATCAGCAAACGAAAGAAGCTGTGGTCGACGAAAGCACAACATCTTTATAAACAAACTGAAGAAGCTCAAACACATGTGATCTCACATGTTTCTCCATCACTACCACTAATTCAACACAAAGAAGAAGCACTATTATCACTTGTGATATTTCAAAAATATAGTTAATGTTTATTTAGTTGTTGTGATATCCTATTTAATGTGTGTTTTATCACCGTATTTTACAGCTTCTAATAGTGTGAAATCCATTGATGTGCCTTAATATGTGGGTGATGTTACGTTTGAATTTATGTTTTTACAACTGATACTGAAATCTTTTGGTTGGTAATATAAAATGCTAATGATAATAGTCTATGGTCTCTACTTAAAGGTGTTATCAATTGGAATACCCAACTAAGAATGTGAATTATCAGAAAAGATAATCAACTTCATATAAAATCTTAAAGATTATGGTTTTGGTTCTCTACATATATGTGTTATCAATTGTGATACTAAACTAAGAATATGAAATATACATTCTTACCAAATGTGATAATGAATTTAGTATTTTACCAAGTATATATGAAAGAAATAATAAACATCACTTGTCATATTTTATTGTCGGCTCAGGCGTCGGCTTCGACATCACCTAAAAGTAGACATCATTTATGTGAATTGACGTGTGTGCCCTGAATAAGCACATATATTTGTAGCCGCAGAGTTACCGATTATAACTTGAGCATTACCAATAATAATATGTCGTAAGGGATGCGTTTTTATTTTTCCTGCAGGTTTGGAAAGGTATTCTCGCAAGGCTTCCCGCAATTCACATTCTCATAACCTACACAGTGTTATATCTTAAGTAACTCACATTCTCGCAACTCACAATGTTCGAATAACAAAATTAGTGTCACATTATATTGCTTTATCACATGAGTTATTACTCTTAGTAACTAATAACGAAAATTTAAATACTTTTCTTCTTTCTTATAGTGTTATATATATTTGAACATTGTCAATTTCAAAATTCCAAGTCATCGGCAAATTATGAGGTATTCAAATTAGTGTTTCTAGAATCAACTTGATTTACTAGGTTGAACCCTTTCTCTTTTTCTTTCACAGATGCTTGATACAACTCACAAAGGTATGAGGTTGTTCGACAAGCTTTTTGCCAAGTCTTTTGAGGTACCACTTTTAGTTCATGAACTATTAATGTTCAGCGATGTACCAGATTCATCATTATGTTTTGGCTTCCTAACATTTTTGGTCTTACTGTTTCGTTGAGCATAATTGTTGGGTCTTTGACTAAGACCACAACCTTATTCCGATCAAAAGAACGGTTATTGTTGTGAGAATTGTTTTTTCCAAAATGACCACAACCTTGTTCATGACCTCACTTCATACCTGGATCGCACCACAGGCACAATCCTTTCGGCTGAAATTCGGTGTGCATGAAAACAGATGAGAGGGGCGTCATCCTGATCGGAATGAGATGGCGGTGCATGCGGAGTAATTTCCGGGAAGAATGGAGGTGCATGCAAGGAGATATGGCGAATTATATGACGTTAGCGGAGGGGGTAGGTGTGTAGTGGGTGCCGAAGGGAAAATTCGGAAAAATGTGATTTGGTATTCTAGTTTTAACAATATACCACAAAGTTGAGTCAAGTTGGAAATAAGTTTCATCTACGATGTTAGTTTTACAAATTTCCCCATAGTTATAATACTCGTATACTCTCGGGTTTTTACATAAAATTTTCATTATTATCGATTAATATTTGCTTTGTTGGACGAATTATTTAAATTTGTTTAATTGGCATGGTGTTGAGGTGGTTGTTGTTTAAATTTAACTATTGATATCATGTCCCACACGTCATGCATATTTAATTGCACATAATGACCCTTGAAGAACAGCTATTCCGGATACCTTCATTAAATTAATTTTATATTGGAATTTCATGTTTTGTTGATATATATGTACAATCTCGTGTATTTACTTTCAACTCATAGTACATGTGTGTCGTGCCTTAATTTTTATCTTTATATTCCTCTTAATAGTAACTTTAGGCATATTTAATCTTTAAACTCGTGTACGCGTGGCTTAAAATTATAAAGAAGAATAACATAATTCATTCTTGAACATGGATAGTAAAAGAAAAAACGTTCACGAACATCCTTACTTAATTTTATAAAGAGGAATACCATGAGTCGTTCGTATATTTACAATCTCATGAATTCATTTACATGTCACATTAATTTCATTTTGAGATTTATAAAAAAATATTTATAAATAAAAATAACGTAGATCTTGTTTGCTTTTTAAAATGTAAATTAAATGGAGTAGAAAGTATAAGGGTTATTTATTAAATTTATACAAAAACTTGCAAACTGGTATGTTTACTTAAATCATCTATAATACTATAAGATTCAGTCCTATAATTTATTGTGTAGGCATCAAGATTGCTTAAAGTACAAGATAGCTAATGCTCGGAATTCAATGCAGCCTCATAATAACTATACAATCATGAAAGGAGATGAAGTGCAAGGGTTGCCCGAATTGATCACATGGCATTTAGTATAGAATTAAAAGTCGGTAAGATGAAGTGCAAGGGTTGTAAAGGTTGCAAGAATAATTAATGATTTAACCTAATTCATGCCTATATAAACCGGCCAAAATCACATTTAGTATGTACATTTGAAGATGATTCACACATCTTTTAGATCTTTGATTGTTGGTAGCGGTATGTAAATTCTCTTTTGCAACATTTTGGAGATGATTCACACATCTTTTAGATCTTTGTAATTAACTTGGTCTTCTTTTTTTTCTTAATTTAGTTATCATACGCAGGTACCGTGAAAATCACACAAGATCATGCATGCTCAGATAAATGGAACCAAAGATTGGGATACCAACTATTTTCTTTGTTTCTTACATATTTAGGTGATTCTTATAGATAAGCATATATATATATATAGATATATGTCTTGTGTTAATGCATTTTCATATACAAGTAATTTATGTGCATTTTCTTTTGATGTAGCTCACATGTGCGAATTCATTAAAGAAAATGTGCACGAGCATGTATGTAAAGCAACATTTAAATGGTTAAATGATACTTTTTAGCGTGATTAGTTTATGTAAGTAGTTGCTTTCGAATGCTCTTTGAGAAATATTAGAATGAATTTATCGTGTGCAAATGAATTATAATTGAAAATAAGAAGGTCCACGCGTCGCAAAGTGTTTTCTTTTATATATGTAGAATCATTAGTGAGAAACCAATATTTACGCCCATTAAATGAGTTTGCAATAATAGCAAAATACGACATATTAAAAGTATCACATTGAGTAATGAATAGAAAGGAACAAAATACATAATTTTGACTTAAAGCCGTTTGTAAATTATAATATCAAATAAAAAAAGTTGAGTTTTAAACATAAGCAAAAGTTCAAACTTTTGTCGAAAAATAAACCGGTGCATTTAATGTAAAGTATATACAACATCGAGATGGAAGTGCAAGGCTTGCCGGAATTGATCACATGATATTTAGTAATTAGTATAGAATTAAAAGTCGGTTATGGATTGAGATGAAGTTGAAAAGGTTGCAAGAATAGTTGATGATTTAGCCTAATGCAATATATATAGATATATGTATTATGTTAATGCATTTTCATATACAAGTAATTTATGTGTGTTTTCTATTGATGTAGCTCACATGTGCGAATTTATTCAAGAAAATGTGCACGAGCATGTATGTAAAGCAACATTTAAATGGTTAAATGATACTTTTTAGCGTGATTAGTTTATGTAAGCATGCAACTTGAATAATTAATATAAAAGAAAAAGTACATAATTTTTGCTTGAACCCATTTGCAAATTAAAAAAAAAAAAAAAAGTTTAAGACATAATAGTGGAGTCCAAAGGTTTTAGGAATTATTAATAATATGGTAATTAATATTCGTTTGGTTAGCTATTTAGAATTGAGTTTATTGATAAAATTTATTAATATTAGTTAAACTTCAATGTTAATTTTCAATGAAATTAGTTGTACAATAAAATGAGATGAAGCTAAAAAGGTTTGTAACGATTTTTATACAGTTTATATGGCATTATTATATATACATTATTACACAAACTTTAACTTATAAACTTAATAAAGAAAATATTTAACGCACATTAAACTATAACCAATTAGATAGACCCAGTGTGCTCATATTACCATGCAAAAACTATCTAATGGACAAGTATTACAGGGCTAAGTAATAGATCAAAAGAAATATCATGCAAACAAGTAATAGGCCGAAAGAAACAAAGCCATCACAACTTAATAACCAGAAGCCCATTTATAAAGTACAACACCACAAAACCAAAACAACATCGAACATTTTAAAATTTTTATACAAGAAAATCAAAATGTTTCATACAACATACTAAACAATAATTAAGCATACACTCGCCAATACACAGAAAGAATATGCGATTAACAATTAGATTCGAAGCCTGTGCGTAGCACAGGTTCTGCATGCCTCGTATAATTAATTTTTAAATTTGACCACCATAATGTTTATTAATTTTTTTTTCTTTTCAAAATCGACACATATGTTTTTATGCATATTTTTTTTGTTGGATAAAATTTAGATGAGTTTGACAAAATTGTTTCTATATTGACTTTTTTTTTGGGTAAAAGGGTTAATTCACCCCGGCAAAATTCATTACACCAAAAAGCGTTGAAGTACATAGGATGAGGGTGACTTCCCTCATCTCAGTCCCTGAGGACACTTACAGACTCTCATATAAGAATGACACGCCATTCTTATAACTTACATTGAACATAAACTTACATTGAACATAAACTACAATGACTATAAAAAACACAAACTAAATGCAATTCAAGTAAATAATTCCATGAATCTTCAAATCGTCATAGTAGTCCAAACTTCCATAATCATCTTCATAGTCCCACAAGCCATGCTTCAAAAGAATCAGAATTAGAGCACCTATGTGACAACCAAGAGATGAACATACACAAAGAGGCCAAGAGGGAACACCACCCTCCAACAACTCAAAGACATTCCATAGGGTCGAAACCCTAACATCCATCAAAAGAGAGTAGCTTCAATCCCGTGCATAAAATAGAGCCATAAATGAAGATCGAACCACCCATAAACGATCCATAGCTAAAAGAATTACTATTGATCGAGTCAAGGATTTTTGAATAAGATACCCGAGAAACTTAACTTACATATACCAATCAGAAACCACCATAGTAGACTTGAATCTTAAAATCATCCTCGAATGGAAGCACGGTTCACAAGTTTCATACATCGGTTGGTGAGGGACTCTAAAACCACGGATAGAGCAGCAAGTAAACTCGCTCCAACAGCGTACGTTGAGATGCTAAACTGAACTCCAATAAGAATAACCAACAAGCACATATAAATCAACCCAAATCCACAATAGCAGCTCCACATCCAAAACTCACAATCCAAAAGCAACAACGTGCTTAAGGACTAGTTTTAGGACGATAATAAGGTATAACATACCCCAAACTTCCAGCAATAAACTCGACGGCAGATCTGTGACAAGGTACACTTGCTCAGCACCAAATCCCAATCCCACCAATCAAACCAAAACTAGGGTTTAAACCCTAACGAGCCAACAACTGATCCTCAACAAGGTAGACAATAGCTGAATACCCAATAAGGTTTTGGATCAAAAAGCAAATCGATTTGTAAAGATCGATCAATACCAGACTTAATAGTCACTTACACTCTCTCATAAACCCACTTCCCAATAACCTCCATCAATAAGAACATAAGAACCCTCAACGAGTACCAGCAACAAACCCATAATCCATCATCCAGCATCAGCATGAACAAAACCCTAAAAGGGTTTACCCACAAAAAGAATCGTAAACAGAATCCAAAAAAATTCTGTTATAATCGTTTAAGCATCATCAGATAACCCAAATCCCACAAGTCGACAAAGGTTTTATAGTGATAATGAAACCGACTTGGAGAGAACACAAAATTGTTATATGATATGACAATTAAAGTATAAACGATCAAGAAACCAAACAACCCTAAATAGCGATTACAAAGAAATCGTTAAGGATAAAAACCAAAAACGATTTAGAATAAAGAGCTTAGCAATCGTTTAGGGATATAAATACCCAAAACCGCCATACTAATATAATCACAACCTTAAAAAAGTCGATTGCATACCAAAGGTAGAGAGGCGACAATTAAAGGATCATGAGCAGATAATAATTACCAATGGCGGCTAAAAACCCCCTAGGGACGATTTCAACAAAACCCTAATAAAAACAAATCGAATCCAAAAAAAAACCATCCAAGAATCAGTAATACCATAAACTAATCTAATAAAAATCAAATCAGTAATGGAAAAACGTGATCAAGAGATGGATTAAGGGTAAAACGATTTGAAAAATAAGGGGAGTTAGCGTTTTGGAAATCGCCCCTAGAGGGGAGAGATAGATCGAATTATTTCTATATTGACTTTATATTGTCTAATGAGATGATTTTCTTTATACATTACAAAGTTGAACTATCTTATTGTCCAACCAAAACCTTTTAAAAAAATTGATTTCACATCTCTTATTATATGATATTAGAAATGAAGAATCAATATTATTTAATTTAAGTGATACCAAATATCAGCCATATTAAACAAAATATAGGTCGATAGAACATCTAAGAAAATTATATATATCTCTACTACTTATAATGCATGCTGGTATGTGTTAATTCACATACCTTTTCATAGCCAAATTCCGACCCAAATAGACTAATTATGCTAACAAATGCCAAAGAAATATGTGTTTTTGTGTTTGTGATCGTGCAGGTACGGATATTTCACAAAAGGACAAAAATCAAACGAAAATCGGCAAAAACGAGCACGAGAGTGGAAAAGTCAAAACTTGGCATCCAAAAGTCAAAGTTGTGCTCACAAAGTTCAAAGGAAGTCCTTAAATGCCAAAGAAATATGTGTTTTTGTGTTTGTGATCGTGCAGGTACGGATATTTCACAAAAGGACAAAAATCAAACGAAAATCGGCAAAAACGAGCACGAGAGTGGAAAAGTCAAAACTTGGCATCCAAAAGTCAAAGTTGTGCTCACAAAGTTCAAAGGAAGTCCTTAGAGTTTCAGAATTTGCAAGAATGATCCTTATGTGAAAGTTTGAAGAATTTACAAAAATGGCCCCTCAAGAATCAGATTTGGCAAATGTAATCCTTTGAAGAAATATTTTGAAGATATGACATCACAAGCCCTTGAAGAATTGATGATTAACAAAAGAAGCCCTTGGATCTTATTTTAGAAATTTGGCAAAAGTGACCCTCAAAGTTTCGGCAATTACAATATTGGTCCTTGTCACAATTCTACTACCAAAATAAAAACAAACACAATCCGGTCCATATGTGATTATACAAAATAAATCCATAAACCCATTAAATCCTATATCTACACAACCCAAGGCCCATTGTCCTTTGAATAACACCCGGCCCAACCAATACCCTCGGTCAACCCACTTAACTAGAGTCAAACAATAATAAAAAAATAGTTACCCAAACTCCCGCCCCCCCCTTTTACCCCTTTACCCAGATTACATGAACCCTAGCTTTCACCCCGATCTAATTACCATAATTAAGGGTAAATTAGTCCAATCAAATGCTTCTAGAAGGGTGCCAGAGGTGTCAGGAGAATGTCAGAGCCAAAGAAGCACACGAATGGGCTACGTGGCAGTACCTCATTGGGCGAAACACGTCACAATCAGTGATCCAAGGGTGTTAATTGAAAGGGAATGATGGATATATGATCTAAGGGTGTATATGAGCTCAGAGAAAGCACAAGGCACACGGATTGCCAGCCTGGTAATCGTGACCCCAAGCCTCTCCTCACAGCTATAAAAAGGGATCCAATCTTCCTCATTTGTGTGTAATTTTTAGGGTAGCGAAGCTCTGCTAGTTTGTATACTCATTTTAGTTGTAATACAGTTTCTAAAACTCAGTGTAATCCTTCATAGTGTTCATAATAAAATCTCAGTTTTTCCTTTCCATTTTGCCTTAATTGTGCTTAGATCTCTGATATGTGTCTAATTACACATATATTTTACCTTGTTAAACGGACCCAAAAGACCAAAAACATATTAAAAATGCCAAATATATGTTTGTTTTTGTGTTTGTGATTGTGCAGGTACGATATTTTGAAAAGTGGACAAAAATTAAAGAAAACCCGACAAAACGAGCACGAGATTGAAAAGAGCACGAAATTACGAGACACGGATATTGGAGCAAAAATACGAGATTTCGAGCATTTATCGAAGATTATTGAAGCCCGATGAATGTCTGAAGATAAGCCAAACTCAGGCCCAAACGGAGCATTATTAATTCCAGCTGAAGCCCATAAAATTTTATTTATCTAGCATTTGCTAGCTGAATTTTGGCCCTTAAAAAGAGTCCAACCCATTAATAGAAGAAAGGGCTAACGTTAACAAGAGGATTGAATGCTTATTTATTCATAGCTTGGAACACATTTATGGGGGATACACAGCCGACACCACCCCTGAGAGGGTCGGTGATATGTCCCAACATTTAATTACCATCAATTTCTTCATTTAATTTGCATTGTTGTTTTTCATCTTGTACTCGTAGCTATGAATCAAACATTCTCATTTACTAGTCAATTTCATTTATTGTCAATTTATTAGCTAATGTTGTTTTTATAATCTAAACTTTTACTTCAGATTTTGTTTCCGTATGAACCATTCAAGTTAGAATTTTTACTTATGTCTATTTCGAATTGTATGGTTAATTCATTCAAAAAAAAAATTCAAATCTTTGTTTTGTTAAATCCAAATCTGCGCTACAAAATTTCTATTGGTCTTTAGATCCTGTTCTTCTTAATATATTAATTTAGTTGGGTATTTTTGAGATTCTAGTTTAGGTAGTAGACATCCAACGGTAACTAGTTGTTATTCGGGGTTAATCATTTTGAAGCTTATGGAATGGGTCTCATCTCGCCATCTTTATGTTTTTCATCTCATTTGGTTATCTCTATCCCTTTTATCTCTTTATTTTTCTTTAGTATTTTAATTGTTATTGTCATGTTTGTTAGTTTAACGATTAGTTTAGTTTTATTTTGCATTATGGAGTAGATTTTTATATGCTTGTTAAGTGAGTTGTGAATTGAGAATTAAGCGTGAAAACTTAGAAATTGTCGATTAATAATCTTTGGTTACTTGGATTAATTTTTGGTTGTTTTGACGGGCAAAAGCCGTTAGGGTAATTAATTAAATCTAGTAATTTTACCAAGATAAAGAATTGTATAGTTTCTTTTAACGGGTATTAACTCATCAATTTAAACGCTAATTCACATTTAATGATCTTTTCGCCTCACTTGACAAGCATATCCTTTATTATTATATTTTTATATCGCTTTCTTATTGTTTTGCTTGTAGTTTTTCTTTTATTAATCAATTTAGCTTTTAAAATCTTTTATAAAAACCAAAAATATTTCGATAACTAAGCATCAAACAAAACTTGATTGAAGCATTTCAATTCACCACTCTTTCGAAACGATACTCGGGAGATCAATACTTACCANAGTAAAAAAAAAAGAAAAAAAAAAGAAAAAAAAAATCCTTCTTTATCCTCTTAATTGTTGAATTCTATTTCTTTTGCCCTCTTTTATTGTTTAATTCTTCACTATGTCTTCATCTTACCTATATGGTTGTGAATGGTGTGGGGGTCCTCCAATTGGTGGAAATTGCCCCGGTTGTAGCATTGTAGAGTCGGGAAACGGGTTTGTCTATGACCAAAATCCCGATTTCTACAATGAAACAACCGACTTCTTCAACCAGCCTCTACACCATGAGATGGAAACATACTCTTGTGAGTCATATGGAAGTGGTCCTCACCAAGGTTTTGATTGTCAAACAGGGAACACGCTTGTCTATGAGCAAGTTCCATGTAACAATCAAAATTTTAGTTATGACCAACATCCATATGATTTACCGAGTCAGTCACAACAGTTTTACTGTTGTGAATTTTGTGGAGGTCCTCACTATAGCTCTGATTGCCAAACTAGGAACCCGCTTGTCTATGAGCATGTCCCTTGTAGCAATTATGACTCACCTTATCTTGACCAACCTTCACAATACACAACCCCTCAACCACTTCCTCAGAGCGAGTTAACTAGAGCTGAATTGATTACTAAAATTATTATTGCTCAAAATCAATTCAACATGAACTTTCAAACTGAAATAATCCGTCTTAAGGAGCTGATTCTGAAAAAACAAAATCCTCCTGTTAACTCGTTTTATCATGAGGAGAGTGATGAGGATGATGCAAAGACTACTATGGACGAGGTGCATATTTCTAGCCCACAAAGTACCGCACATGTCCCATCTCTGCCACTAGCATACACACCACCTTTGCCTTGCCTTGACATTTTGGAAGACGAAAATATAGATATCGACTTACCTTTTGGAGAGCATATAGACACCCTCTCAATGGGGGATAGGGAAATTGACTTTAATCCTAGTGATATAGAAAATTTGCCTACCAATGACCCTGTCCCAATCCCAAGGATGTCTGATGAACCCTTAAGTAATTCTGATTCGATTTCTAGATCTTTCGATGTGACTATATCAAATCCCTTATTCGACTTTGATGATAACTTTACATTAAGAATTGATAACAAAATTTTTGATGACGAATTTGAGGATTTGTGTAGCTTGGACCCCCCTAAGTCAACACCTATAATTGATGAGTCCACCCTACTAGTTACACCACTTCCCGATTCTAAGCAAATTTGCTTAAGGGAAGTGGAAAGATTTGACCCTTTTTTCTCCCTGACACAGTCGGGTGATATGACGTGGGTGATGGCTAAACCTTTTAGATTTACCCATACACCATTACCCCGTCAGGTGGCATACTCACCTAAGGTGGTGTTGTATCGCTTCTTCCATCCTAGCTTAACACCAAGTGATGGATGTGACCATGACCTTAGAAGTAAGTAACCCCAGAGTCAAGCTAGAGACTCGAACAAAAACAAGCGCTTCGTGGGAGGCACCCCATGCTTATCCTTTCTATCTTCTTTCTATTTTTATTACTAATAAAGTGATGTGAGGAGGTCTACCTCTTCCATTTCTCGTGTTTTGTGTCTGTTGTTTTGTGCAGGATTTGCCCCCCATGTGAAGACTCTCGTGCTCATGGTTTTGTCTATCTCCACTCGAGTCTCATCCTACAGTGCTGCATGGGAAATCCGGTATCCTTAACCTTATCGACTAACGTTTATCTTTTGGCATAATTAAGAAACGGCCTTAGATACTATAGGATGACCCTCGCCTTTGAAACATTGAGGACAATGTTTAACTTTAGTCTTGGGGGGGTATCTTCGATTTGATTTGACTTGCACCTTTCATGTAACCGTTTACTCATGCAACTCCGTTTTTTCAAAAAAAAAAAAAAAAAAAAAAAAAAAAAA
>LBNU01032463.1:50351-70560 GCA_014162995.1 Artemisia annua
AAAAAAAAAAAAAAAAAAAAAAAAAAAAAAAAAAAAAAAAAAAAAAAAAAAAAAAAAAAAAAAAAAAAGAGAAAAAAAAGAGTTATGTATATGAGTGTTTCAGTTATCAGACAAGTTGATTGGCGCGTGAGGTGCTTGTGCATAGTCCTGGACTAGACACAAGAGGTGCACGTGTATTTCTCCACAACTTATGTCTATGAGTATGTATGTATGTATCCCAAGTCCTTGATGTGGACCTCATTTTCAAAACAGCGATTCTCGAGAAAAGATAGAAAACTACTTAGCGTCTTAATTTAGTATCTTTATCAGAATAACAAAATATCGAAACGAGAAATCATGAAGAAATTCATATTCTCAACAAAAATAAAATAAATAGATAAAAATAAGAAAATGGGAGTAAGAGGTTATTACACAAGTAACTTCCATGGGTAGTGTTAGCATCTAACTTGTAAGTAAGTTGTGATCTCTTTTTACGCTTGGCTTGGGAACTTGTGAAAAATCAGGGACGATGAATTCTATCCATATGGACACTTTTCTCTGAGCTGTGTTTCCTACTCTGTGACCCTAAACGTTATTGAAAAATGATGAAAGTCAAACATCCCGTCACATAATAAGTAGAATAATGTAAATGTAGAATAAAATGGAAAAACGGGGAGTTCTCGGGAATAAATGATTTTGTCTCTTTTGAACATTTTGCTACTTCTTCAACGTTAGTAAAAAGAGTTATGAAATTATTTATCTCAAGAGCGTGAATTGATCATATTGCGTGAGGACACGGCAATACCTTAGTCTGGGGGATTTGATATGTGTCTAATTACACATATATTTTACCTTGTTAAACGGACCCAAAAGACCAAAAACATATTAAAAATGCCAAATATATGTTTGTTTTTGTGTTTGTGATTGTGCAGGTACGATATTTTGAAAAGTGGACAAAAATTAAAGAAAACCCGACAAAACGAGCACGAGATTGAAAAGAGCACGAAATTACGAGACACGGATATTGGAGCAAAAATACGAGATTTCGAGCATTTATCGAAGATTATTGAAGCCCGATGAATGTCTGAAGATAAGCCAAACTCAGGCCCAAACGGAGCATTATTAATTCCAGCTGAAGCCCATAAAATTTTATTTATCTAGCATTTGCTAGCTGAATTTTGGCCCTTAAAAAGAGTCCAACCCATTAATAGAAGAAAGGGCTGACGTTAACAAGAGGATTGAATGCTTATTTATTCATAGCTTGGAACACATTTATGGGGGATACACAGCCGACACCACCCCTGAGAGGGTCGGTGATATGTCCCAACATTTAATTACCATCAATTTCTTCATTTAATTTGCATTGTTGTTTTTCATCTTGTACTCGTAGCTATGAATCAAACATTCTCATTTACTAGTCAATTTCATTTATTGTCAATTTATTAGCTAATGTTGTTTTTATAATCTAAACTTTTACTTCAGATTTTGTTTCCGTATGAACCATTCAAGTTAGAATTTTTACTTATGTCTATTTCGAATTGTATGGTTAATTCATTCAAAAAAAAAATTTAAAATCTTTGTTTTGTTAAATCCAAATCTGCGTTACAAAATTTCTATTGGTCTTTAGATCCTGTTCTTCTTAATATATTAATTTAGTTGGGTATTTTTGAGATTCTAGTTTAGGTAGTAGACATCCAACGGTAACTAGTTGTTATTCGGGGTTAATCATTTTGAAGCTTATGGAATGGGTCTCATCTCGCCATCTTTATGTTTTTCATCTCATTTGGTTATCTCTATCCCTTTTATCTCTTTATTTTTCTTTAGTATTTTAATTGTTATTGTCATGTTTGTTAGTTTAACGATTAGTTTAGTTTTATTTTGCATTATGGAGTAGATTTTTATATGCTTGTTAAGTGAGTTGTGAATTGAGAATTAAGCGTGAAAACTTAGAAATTGTCGATTAATAATCTTTGGTTACTTGGATTAATTTTTGGTTGTTTTGACGGGCAAAAGCCGTTAGGGTAATTAATTAAATCTAGTAATTTTACCAAGATAAAGAATTGTATAGTTTCTTTTAACGGGTATTAACTCATCAATTTAAACGCTAATTCACATTTAATGATCTTTTCGCCTCACTTGACAAGCATATCCTTTATTATTATATTTTTATATCGCTTTCTTATTGTTTTGCTTGTAGTTTTTCTTTTATTAATCAATTTAGCTTTTAAAATCTTTTATAAAAACCAAAAATATTTCGATAACTAAGCATCAAACAAAACTTGATTGAAGCATTTCAATTCACCACTCTTTCGAAACGATACTCGGGAGATCAATACTTACCAAGATACTTTTGTATTAAGGTTCGTATAGTCCACCCCTTTTATAAATTATTTTTGATCGAAAAATGAACGAATCACAGTCCCACAGTATAGTTAACCATTATCATTATGAGAAGGATTGGTCATACTTATATTACAGTTATCACCAAATCTAAGGGGGAGATTCCAGACTTTGGCAGCATTTTGCACATCCATAGATTGTTTCATATTAAGACCCAAAAGTTTGAATCTAACAGTCTCAACAATCTTTGCATAAAGCCCATCAATACTTCTACTACCATTACCAAACAACCTCAAGTTCCTCTCTTGCCATATAAAATAAACCACACCACCAAATCATAATCTCTGAATAACACTCCATATGCAATTCTTTGCTGGTTTATTGACAATGCCAGATATAACTTCACCCCATGTATTAGATAGATCCTGTAGTTTGGCCAAGACCTTTAATCTTTCCCACAATCTTTTAGAGAAAGGACAATCAAAAAACAAGTGACTGTGAGAATCTTTACATCCTTTGCAAAAAGGACATTTCATATCAGGAACATTCAACCACTTAGATAATCTATCTTGAGTTTTCAATTTACCTTTTAAAGCCATCCACAAAATAAATGAGTGTCTGGGAATGCATTGTGAGAACCACACATGCTTATGCCAGATAACCTTTGAGCATTCTGTCTCATACTCTTCCAAGCTTCTTTAACACTGAAACTCTTTTCCTTGCCCTTTCTGTTGACCCATACAGCTTTATCATCAATATCAGCCTCAAGGTTTGGCACAGGCACATTAACAACCTCTTTGAATCTGCTATTCCATTCTCTAGGCCATTTCCATCCATTTCCCCTAATCATGTCAGCAACTTTAGCCTTTACATTCATGTTAGCCTGATAAAGAAACCTTTCTGAAATAAGATTGCAGAGAGGACCATTATCATGCCACTTATCAAACCATATGTTGCATCTTTTACCATTACCAATTTTAACCCTCACATACTGCTTAATCTTGTCTCTAAGACCCATGAATTGTTTCCAACACCAAGAAGAGTTTTTCTGATCAATAACCACATTCCAAACACTACCACCCTTAATCCATTGAAGATTAACCCATTTGACCCAAATTGTATCTTTATTAGACACAATGTTCCACATGTGTTTAGACATGAGTGCTTCATTCCAACTATGTAAAGGTCTAATTCCTAACCCACCTTGGCTTTTAGGCAAACAAATGTCTTTCCAAGCAACACTAGTTTTGCACCCAGCATTCTCAGAAGCAGCCCATAAGAAACCTTTAAGCAGCTTTTTAATGTCATCACATACATTAATAGGGAGAATGAAAATAGAAGCCCAATATACTTGTAAAGAACTAAGAATAGAAGCAATAAGGAGCAATCTTCCTGCATAGGAAAGGTACCTATTTCTCCAATCATCAATCTTTCTCTTCACATTCTCAATTAAGATTTTGCAGTCATTCTTGCACAAACATCTACCCACCAAAGGAACCACTAAATACTTGATAGGAAGCTTACCTTCTTGGAAAGACATTGCCATGAGAATCTTGCACCTTTCATCATCAGATACATTTCCAAAAAAAGCAGTACTTTTACCAATACTAGGGTACAGCCCAGAAGCTAAGCTAAACTCATCCAAAGCCCTTCTTAGAATAGATGCAGAGATCATGTAAGCATGACAAAGGAGCATAAAGTCATCAGCAAAACATAGGTGAGTAATTCCCAACTCCTTACAGCCCCAATGATACTTGAATCTCCTATCCTGTCTAATATGCCTCTTAACCATCAAATTAAATACCTCCATAAGAATGGTGAATAAGTAAGGTGAAACAGGGTCACCTTGCCTTAGACCCCTTTTAGCTTTGAAAAACCATGAGCTTCATCATTTACTTTTATAGAGAAAGATGCTGTAGAGAGACAAACCATAATCCAGTTGACCATTGTTGGGTGAAAACCAAAAAATTCAAGGGCTGTTTTCAAAAAATCCCAACTCACAGTGTCATAAGCCTTTTGGATATCTACTTTAAAAGCACATCTCTTAGATTTGTTTGCCCAATTATAACCATTCATGAGCTCTTGAATTAAGAGAATGTTATCACAAATGTGCCTGCCCTCAATGAAAGCACTCTGGCTAATATCAATCAACTTGCCAAGAACACTTTTAATCCTATTTGTGATTACTTTACTAATTCCTTTATAAACTACACCATAACAGGCTATGGGCCTATAATCAGTGACCATTCTAGGATTACTCTTTTTAGGGACAAGAGAAATAATAGTATTATTAAGTTCAAGCAACTTACCACTGGAAAAGAACTCTTTCACTGCATTGCAAACATCATCACCAACTACACTCCATGAAGCTTTAAAGAACTTGGAAGTAAAGCCATCAGGACCAGGAGCTTTATTGTCTTCAATTTCAAAAATGGCATTCTTAATCTCATCATTTGTAACAGGAATAATCATCTTCAAGGCATCTTCTTCACTGATCTTCTTTGTAAACAAACTATCAGGGTCATCAAGGGGGTAAATATCTTCATTACTTCCAAAAAACATTTGAAAATGAGTAACAAACTTGTCAGCAACATCCTTCCCAGTGAATTTGGTTCCACTTTCATAAAAAATGGAATCAATTATACTCTTCTTGAATCTTCCTTTAATGACATTATGAAAATATGCATTGTTTTGATCTCCCTCCTTTAACCATTCAACTTTTGATTTCTGCTTAAGAACCTTTTCCTCATCCAAGACAGCTTCTTTATAAGCAGCACAATAAATCAACTCTTCTTCCCTCAACAAAGGATTATAAGGATCTTTATCAAGGTCTTGCTGCACTTTCTTTAGCTCATCTCTTAATCTTTTAACTTTATCATACACATTCCCATTCTTCCTGTTCAAATTTCTCATATGCCTCTTCATTGCTTTAAGTCTTTTGGCAAGAATGAACATATAAAAACCTTTGACTGGAATCTTCCAATTCTTCTTTACAGTTTCAGCAAAATCAACTTTATCAGCTAGATAATTCATAAACCTAAATGTTCTAGCCTTTTTGATAGGAAAATCAGCAATAGTAAGAAGGGCAGGGCTATGGCCAGATGTCACAAAAGGAAGAAAAGAAGCTTTACAAGCTTTGAATTCATCCATAAAGTGACAATTACCCATAATCCTATCCAATTTTTTCATGATTCCTAATTCAGGGTTATTTCTCTTTTGAATCCAAGTGTAAAAGATACCATCCATAGGCAAATCTTCTACACAGCAGGCTTCCACACATTCTCTAAAAGCTTGGACACCTACTTCTCTATCCAGATTCTGTTTAGTAGATTCATCAGTGTATAGAGCAACATTAAAGTCACCAAGCATCACCCAAGAGGAATCACCAACAACATTCATATGAGTCTTTAAATTATCCCATAAACTCAGTCTATCATTAGGATTGTTTTCAGCATAGACAAAAGAGATATAAAAAACCTTCCCATTGCTAGTATCAGTAACCAAAAAGTGCATTACTTGGTCACTTTTAGAAATAAGAGCAGCATTAAGAACTGTATAGTCCCAACCAACAGCCACTCTACACCCCCTACTGCAAAGATCACTATTACTAACCCAACACCAATTGCCAAACACCTCTTTACAAATAGTGTTTACAATTTTCTTATTGAGTCTAGTTTCAATAATACCACACATACTAATTCTATTCTCACTAATTAACAATTTAACTTCATCTTGTTTAGAGGTCTCAGACATACCTCTAATGTTCCATGAAGCTATATTAACCACCATTAAGACAAAGAAGAAGTTGGTGCAAGACCACTCTGCACCTGAGCCATAGCTTGATCACAAGTGTTATATACTTCATTTTGGGACAAAAAGTAGCATGAGCAGATACATCAGCAACCACATCTTCTTCCATTCCATTGACAATACTATCAATCACATCCTTCCTAACATCCACCAGCTTGGCTTTGTAGTAGTCAATCATTTCCTCAGTCCACCCTTCTTTAACACTAGATGTGAAAGGTTGTTCAGAGTTGATGAATAACTCCACTTCAGCCATTTGTTTCTTCCACGTAAGCCCCTTAATTCTGTCCAATTCACCTCTATAAACTTTATCATAAAGGTTACTATAGGCCTGACTTCTTGAAGCACCATTGTTTTCCATCTCCTCAGTAACTAGTGATTCAGTCTTCTTGTTCACCACAGCATCAATACCCCTATTACTTCCCACAATTTCCTTCTCAAGACTTTTTATTCTATCCATAAGCTGACTTCTTCTTTTTCCTTTGACCAATTCTTTACATTTTACAACATAGTAATCCTGAAGTTCACTTGACCAATTCTTCCTTTCATCATCAGGAATTTCAAGACCTAAGTCACAAGCCACATCAATTTTAGTCTTCATGTTTTGCCAATCATTACTCACATCTTCTACATTTTCATTCACCAGGGCTCCAAAACTATTGCTTGTCTTCAATAACTCTTTAGGTAGGGTCTTGCCATTGCTACTATCTTTTGCATTCACCTTCTCATTAGTCTTATTCCATTTAGCAGTTTCAACACTTTTAGATACATTCTCAGCAGGCTTAGTGTAAGTAGTAGCACTCCTATTATCATTGTTAGCCCTCACACCATTATAACCTCCTCTTCCATATCCTCCTCTACCTCTGAAACTAGTACCTCCTCTAGCATAATTCCAACCATTTCCATTTGGAAAACTCTCTTGCTGCATATACTGACCATCATTACCAGTTTTATTAGCCTTTTTGCCCTGCACAGCTTTCCACCCATCATTATTCTTTCCATCTTGATCAGCACCCACCTCACTATGAGCTTTAGCTTTCATGGCTTCCAGTGTTTCCTCCACAGTTGCTTCTCTATTCTTACAATCTTTGAAATCATGCCCAAAAACCTTGCAATGGGAACAAATAGGAGGTTTCCAAGCATATTCAACATTCAAAAACATAAATCTCCCCAAACCTCTATAACACATTTCCACAGAATCCACAATTCCCTTTGTAGCATCTACTTCAACAAGAACTCTAGCAAAGTTTGCCCTTCCATTAGATCTTTCACACATAGCAGTGGTTATTTTATCTATAATAATAGGTGTTCCAATCCTACTTGATATCCTACTAATACCTTCAACATTCCAAGCCTCAAGTGGCACATTGAAAATTTTCACCCAAATAGGAATTCTGGTTGGCTCAGGTTTGCATAAACACAACCCAGCCTCCCACTTCTGCACAAAAAATGGCTTTTGGTCAACCAACCATGGCCCATTTTCTATTATAGTTTGTAACCCTTCATCACTCCTGAATTTCAGATAGTATAAGCCACTATTATTTACAATAACATCAGCAAGCTGATACACCCTCCACATCCTTTTTAAGTGCCCAACAATTTCTCTATACCCCATATTATACCCAACAAAGTATCCCACAGCTGTCAACATCCACTTCTTACTACCTTCTGCTATAACTGGATCCAATTCAACTATTTCCTTCCCATTTTCATTCACTGAGACATGAATGAATCTCAGCCTATTATTCACACTTCCATAAGGACCCTTAACAGCACTACTGAAAGACATAGGCCTTTTAAAAGAGGTGGTATCCTGCATTTCCACATCCTTTGACTTACTAGATTCACCCACTTTAAATTTAGCATGCTTCAAACCTTGAATCCCATTTTCCATCCCACCCTGATTATGTAAACTACCCAACAAAACATGGTTACCAACATTGTCACTACTCTTAACAGAATTAGGTTGCATACAATCATTCTGTTTGGTGTTTAGCATATTAGTATCATGAGTAGGAATAGGAATATCAGGTGTAACAACATTAGCCTTATTCAACAAAGAATCATTCTTATCATTTTTATTACCAACAGAGTTATTAGCTGAAATGTTTACCTCAACCTCAGGAAACATAACACTAACCTTGTCTTTCTCTTGCATACCATCCTTAAACTCACCCCTATTCACCTCATTACTGACTTTAGGTTTTTTAGCCAATAAAACCTCATCAGTAACAATTTCATCATCAACTACTGCTTCACCATCCTTCATTTCCTCAATATCTTCATCCCCATCATCCATATCTTCTAAACTTCTCACAGAACTACTACTCTTAACAGAACTATTACTTCTGGTGTTCTTATGAGCCCCCTTTTTAATTTTGTGAGACGATTTAGCAACATCACCAGACAGCTTAATAGATACCTTAGCATCATTTTTAGGTTTCTTATTAGATTTCTTAGTACGAACAGGATTCTCCATAACAGGTGGTGGAAAATCAATATTAGGAGGTTTAGGAATAGAATCAGTCATGGTTAAAAGATATTCAGCAGGGAAATCATGAAATTAAGTGAAAGAAAAAAGTGAAATTAAGGCAAAACAAAAAGGGAAAGTAAGAAGAACAGTGATAACGGATTATTGAATGGTAATAAATGAGGCAGATTAACGGTGGAATTTTATATGGAAATGTGAGGAATTAAAAGGAGAATATAGATCTAAAAACAAAAAGAAAATCTAATGGTTGGATTGAAAATAGATGATGAATTACTTAATAAAATGTGATGAAAATCTTAGAGAGAAGGAAAATTCCATTTTTAGAGTAAGATACCCCTAGAAAAACCCTCAGAGCCATTCCTTTCGTTTCTTACACCTTTGTTAAAATGTTTCGTTACACCCTTACACCTTAGCCTACCCTGTAGATTAAAATCCGTGGTTAGTTACTTTAGGCAAAGTGTGTTTCCTTACATTACCTGTGTTCACGCGCGTAATTCGTTATCTTTGGTTAGGTCAGGGAATTTCACAATGCAATTGGAGTGAAAGTACATATAGTATATTTTTAGTTTATTTTTTTTGTGTTTACTACTTTCACTATTACAGTTATTTCTGAAAGTTATGAAAAGTATGGAAAAATTATCCGGAAAAATCGTGATAGAAAAAGTTGTGAAACTTAACACAGTGATAAAAAAAATCGAAAAAATAGAAAAGAAAAAGAAAGAGAAGAATTTGGAAGTTTGCTTTAACCAACTTATGTAAAGTTTTGTAAAGTGGAGATATCACCACTATTTGTTGTTGTATATTATATTTATGGATTGAATGGGAGTTGGCCGTTACGGAAACGCCAACTAAGGTTATTCTTTGTTTAAGATTTTATTGAGTATAATTCGTGTCTACCTAAAGCGTGAGTTACATGAGTCAAAAAAGTGAGTTATTCAATGATATGAGTCTTATTCATGGGATGGTTGGGAAAGTAATTAACCACATTTAGGATTTTAATCTATTTGTTTTGTTTATTTTTTATTTTACACCAATTTATATCCCAAATTTTATCCATACCCTATATCATTCTTCATCCAAACCTTTGATTTATTTGAGATTAGAGATTTGAGCAATCTTAAGTATCGTTGTCGTGGATTCGATTATGTATTTATGCTTTTGTCGCCCTTTCTGATATAATATTATTGGTGAAGATTACTTGGTCCTATCTTTAGCCTATTCGAGTTAAGGAATTGAGCAATTGCGAGTATCGTGGTCGTGGATTCGATCATGTATTCGTAATTTTGTGGCCTTTTTCTGGAATATGAGATCGATAGAGATTAAAAAGGATGATCAACCCTTAACCAACAAACCCTTTTTACCGCTTTAGACTTGTTACTCCTTGGCTTTAGTGGGGGAGATGCGTATACTTGTCAAGCTTATGATAGAATATTCGTCACAACTAGCAACTAAACGATTTAAAATTGTTTTATATTGAAAAATTATTTTGTTCCTACTTCGTTAAGTGGTTGGTTGTGTGATTATGATGAAACAAATACGTGCTTAATTATTAAATACAAATCCTAATACCTTTTAGGATACATTTTCATAAGATTAAATCTAAGGTTTACTTGGGGACAAGTAAAGTTCAAGTGGGGGGATATTTGATGAACTCAAATAAGTACATTTTATTATCATCATTTATCCTATTTATTTAACTTGTTTTACTTTATTATGTATGAGAATCGGTGCTTTAATGTTTACTTTAGTGATTCTTAGGTAAAAACAGGTAAAAGGTGAAACTTGGCAATTTTGGACTAATTATGGAGCAAAATGAGCAAGATGTCAAAAGTCTACTGAAATCCAGAAGATGCGCCGTCTCTCACTCAACAGATACGCCGCAATATCATACTTAGATGAATTCGAAGACCATTTCCAGACTTTGAAGAATGTGCCGTATGGAATTATACTATGCGCCGCATATGAAACTTTGGTCAAAGAAGAAGATCAAGCTCGTTCTACTCCAGATACGCCGCATTACACATTTGACATACGGCGTATCACTATCAAGACTTCACCAGAAACAATCCAAGACAACTGAAGGACATGCGCCGCATAAAGATTCAAGTTACGCCGCATCTAAAGGCGGTGTACGAATATTCCAGAATATAATAAGCTTGGACCCCATGCGAAGTTAAGTCAATGCGCCGCATCTGATCATTACATGCGCCGCATCGAACCCTCAGACAGAAATTATAAATACCCCAAGACCTAGACGAATTTGGTGTGCACCATAACCCTAAGGAGTCAAATTCAAATGAACAAGCAACACAAGACACGCCCCAAACGAAGATATTAGAGCTGTAAGAAGGTCCTGCATGTATTCATTGAAGTAGTTTTGTTTTATTGTAATAGTAAGCTTTAATTCATCAGGATAGATGGCCGGTAGTTTGTGAGTTCGCAAAATAAAATGCCCGCCTTAAAATTGCTTTCCCATCAATTAAAGTTTATATGTTTGATGTCTTTGGTGAATTTATATTAGTGCATTGATTACCTCTGTGTCTAGCTGAGCACTGCTTGGGCTGCCATACCCCTTCCTCGCCTATTTAATCCGATGTCTTTGGATAAGTAGGATATTCATAAGTAATCATTAAGGGTTTACTCGCCGATATAATGAAACCAACGAGAAAGGTTTAACTATATACACTTCATATAAAACTAGCAATAAAACAAGTGACAAGCTGCTTAATTATCAGGACATGTCTTCTTATTGTCTCTATTATCTATCTGTGTACGTGTATGCTATTCGCTGATTTGTACTCATTAGTATTTACTGTTTAATTTATAAGCAAATGGTGCCAGTCTCTCATGCTGAAACCCCCTTTCGTTAGATTAGACTGTAAAACTAACTTAGATATTAAAATACTGATTAGGATAACTAGATAATACGTTCCACTCTTAGTGATCGAAACTCTGCTTACCATTATATACAAACTGACCGGGTACACTGCTCGTTAAGTGTGTGTGTTATTGATAAGTCAGCTAAATATAAATGTAAAACTTGAGTAGGCATTAACACTACTAAACTGCAACGACACATCACGCGCATCACCTGCTATACCCCATGGCCTCCCATTAACATATCTAGCATTCTGTTTCAACTCTGTCCATAATTCTCTTCTATCTACTCCATCATTAGCAGCATACACAAAAGTATAGAAGTACTTGATTTTGAGCTGATCAACACTTATAACACAAAACATAGATTTGTTGGCATAAATATTACGATATTTATATTACGATATTTAATCTAAACATCCTCTTCATATTTTGATGATGACAAAGATGTAAGTTACAACACATAACGTAAAGTGTTTAAGTTACTTGTAATCACAAATCATCTATGCATTCATACGTCAACGTCTCTCGACATCTCAAAGTCTCGAGTATGCTTCAACAATCATTTAAGGTATGTATAAACAAATGTCTAATACATTTTATGATCAAAGGGATTTTTATTTAGACATTACAAATTTTATAAAATGTTATAAACATTTTATATATTTTAGAAAAATACTTTTGGAAATTAAAGGGAAATGTTTTAATTAAAAGAAAATGTTATAAAATAATATAAACATATTATATATTTTTGAAAAACACTTTTAGTAATAAAGGAAAATGTTTAAATCATACTAAATATATGAATTCAAATTTTTAACCAAAATCAGTTAGTTTTTCACCAAATAAACTTTCCCCACTAAAAGACAGAAAATCTGGCCGTTACAGCTGGGCGGCCCCCTTAATTATAAGGGGCGGCCCCCTTAATTTTAAGGGGGCCGGCCATGAATTAAGGGGGCCGGCCACGCTCCGCTGTCAGATTTTCTCAGAAATTTTCTCCTATAAATACCACCTCAAACCTGGTATTTTTCTTACCTCTTGCATGAAAATTTTCAGATCCAAATCTTTCTAAACATCCTTCTAAAATCCTTTGATCATAAGATTATTAATCTTTGTTTCAAGTGATCCGTTCTTTCATTCATTCATCTCTCAAAGTGCAAAAGAAGAATACTTCTTCATCCTCAAATCAAGAAGTATTAGAGTCTAGTTTATATTAATGTGAAGTTGTAGAAATAAATTATGTAAGTATATGTAACAAGTAGATCAACATGATCCTACTTAGTAGTGAGTCAATGAGTGAGTAAGAAGTAGTGGGAAGAAGTTGTAGTGTGGAGAAGTCAATTAGTTGTGAAGATGTAGGTGTGTGAATAAGTCGTGTAGAAGTAATGAAGTTGTGAAGTCGTGAAGAAGTCATGAAGTCGTGAAGTTGTGAAGAAGTTGTGTAGTGACTGAAGTCGTGTCGTGAGATTGGCTCTAGCTACTATTAGAACCCGACATTTAGCTTAGTGTCGTTAAATAATGTAAGCAACGTTGTGTAAGGTTTTCTTCGCTAAAAGGGAGCTTGTTGAGTAGTGAAGAAAACTCTCGAGTAGGTGACTCGGGGAGTGGAGTAGGGCAAGGAAGGAGACCTTGTAGCCGAACCACTATAAATCATCATGTCCGGTTTGCATCTTCTTTCTCTTATATCTTTACATTTACTCTTGCATTTATCGCTTTATATCTATGCTTGCATATATGTGTTGGGTGTTGCTTATATTGTCATGATGATTGATTGTGTTATAGTTGCAAGTTAATATTGTGATGATGTGCATAATTATATGATATGATCGACTACATTACTATTCACACTCCTCATATTGAGTTTAACTTAATAGATGATTTGATACAAAACATTTCAAGATTTCAAAAGGAAAACATATTCACATAAAGATCAACCAAAGCTTTATTCATAAAACTAAGTTTTGAAAACAAACTCAAATGTACACATATATAATTAATCATATTGATTATATATTGTTTTCATAATAAACTCTAATTGTAGGTTTTTCAAACAAACATTTTACAAATTAAAAAGAGGGGAAAACTATTCAACTCCCCCTTCTAGTTTTCCACAAGATTGACTAGTTCTGTTTATTATCTGCACATTAACCTCTTGATCATCTCATCCAAGCACAATTCTACACCCTTTATTACAACTCTGCATATTTGAAGTCCATTCCCAACCTTGATACACTTTGTCACAAAAAACTTGCAGTTTCTTGCTTCTCAACCTAGTTTCCAATACTGCACAAACCTTCAAATTCTCACTTGCAATTAAATTCCTAATTTCTTTTTGTTTTTCTAAAGTATTCAAGCCTCTGATATTCCACACACCCATTTTAAAAATCCAGTACACTCATTATTTAGAACTTGTGTATCCAGCCCAGTTACCTCATTCACATCCATATTCTTAGTTATTCCTTCTGCTTCACTAACTACATCATCAAATTCATCATCTCTTACATCCTTATCAGTTTCTCCCACACATTTATCCTTATAGTACCGCCTCATATCATCTGTCCAATTGACTTCTTTTGTAGGAGTTGGTGATAAATTCTTGTTCAAATATTGATCAACTATCATTCTGTCTTTTAGAATCTTCAATTCTTGATCATCATCTTCAGGCAAAGAGTGAAGAACATCATACTTATTAACAGACTTCCTCATTCCTTCTGCTTCTTTTGCTTTCAAATTCCATATTTTTTTAACCCCTGCTTGACCTGTATTCCCAGTATGCTTACTCTCCTCATTGCTAAACTTTCTCACTACATCATGTTGTTTATAAGAGTTATTGAATCTCTTATTAGCTCCATTCAGTCTTTGACCATTCCAATTGCTCTGCTCATTTCTTCTCAGAAAATTCTTGGATGTGTTCCCCTCCTCCTTGTCTTTACTACCAACATTTTTATCCTTTTTACTTGCCAAATTAGGTTTGTCACCCATAATTTCAGTTTTTGTTCCCTTATTAGCATTAAGCTTGCACTAACTGAAATCATGGCCAAAAACTTTACATTCAGAACATCTACAAGGTTTCCAATCATATAGCACTTTTATCTTTTTAGACCCCTTGATTCTATTCTCCTTATCCCTGTATTGCACCTCAATTTCATGTTTTATTTCCTTTTCAGCATCAAACTCAACCAGCACTCTAGCATAATCCAAATTACCAACACCTTTATAGCACATTGATGCAGTCATTGAATCCATAACCATAGGCTTACCTAGACTGCTTGCTAAAGCACTAATTCCATTCATACTCCAAGCCTCAAGTGGAACATTAGTCATCTTAATCCAAACAGGCATTTTCTTAGGTTCAATTTTCTGTATATCTATCTCTGGACTCCATTTTTGCACAAATAATGGCTTATTTTGAACCATCCAGGGTCCCTTTTCAATCACAGCATTCAATCCTTCCTCATCCCTAAACTTAAAGGTATATTGACCATTCTTACTTGCATTTATATCCACAATCCCAAATTTACCCTACATTCTCCTAATGCTATACCTAAGCTCATTAATGTGCATATTGTGTCCTATAAACTGTCCACATGCAGTTAACATCCACCTTTCACTTCCATTCTGCACAAGTAATTCATCAAATACTACTACTTCACTTCCTGATTCACTAATCTCTGTAGGTATATAAATGAGTTGCTTAGGAAACTCATCCTTTTTCACAATGTTAGCATAGGATTTACTAGTTCCAGCCTTATCATTCTTATTGTTCTCAACATTCATCTTATCCTCTTTCATATTAACATTCTTCTGACTATCAACAATATTTTCCTCAGTATCACTCAACTCAACAATTTTATTCACATTAATATTAGAGTTATTATTCACCATCTCATTAGAATTATTCTTACATACAGTGCAAGTAGGAGTAGCAGGCACTTCAACAGAATTGACCTCACCCTTGCTAACTTCTTCACCACCTTGCATTTCTGTAACCACTTTCACACTTATTCCAGATCCATCCAAATTCTGCACAAACTCTCCCCCCTCAGTACAATCAACCACAGGTTCCTTATTCTTCTGCTGCAAAATTCCATCATCTATACTACTCAGTACAGCTTCACCATTACTTCCTCCACTCTTATCATTACTATTTCTAGCAGAACCCTTACCACTAGTATCATTTCGTTTTTTACTCATATTTCCATCTACAAAATCACTATACTGTGCAGGAGGTTTTACTTGTCTTTTCTTTTTATTCGACATATTGAAATGATATAAGCAAAATAGAGAAAATTGAAAAAATTACTCTTAATCAAAATTGGGGGTTTTTTGAATACCTAACGAAAATCAGATCAAAGCTAATCATTGTGTTCGCAATGATTAGCAGAATCTAATGATGCAATCGGAATTGAAATTCGTTAAGAAATCAGGAAGAATTTTAATGAAACAATGATGAAGAGAAATGGTGAAAAACGGTTATTGAGAGAGAGAAAAAAGAGGAGAGAGAAACTACTAATATGTTACTTTTTATTATGTAAAACATATTATAGCTATTATTTTGTTTCTTCCATCGGTTTGTATATTTGGTTACATTGTAGGTCGTTTATATAGTGGTCCCGGCGGTTAGCATTTGGCAATCAGATTGGTTGTTTAAAGTGAAACCATGTGAGATATCCTCAGTAATCGAAATCTGGCAGGTTGTTTAGGTAAGCAATGGTGTACATCATGAACATATCATGTGGTTCCTTTAGGTTCCATCTTCCCTCTCCACAGTTGCCGCCCCACCAACTCCGGCTACCTTTTTTTTCCTTCTTTATATCTAAGTTTTTGTAGGCCTGGTCTAGTTCTAAATTTCTTTAGGGGTTTTGTTGATTCTCTGGGCTCATGTCATCGATCACACCAACTTCACAGCCGCATTGACGGCACCAACTAGTCTGGTGCGGCCCTGTTTAGAACTTCCTTCGATGCATCATGCCGGCCAGACCAGACCCAACCATCTTCATAACTCAATATATCATGATATCTATTTGTCATGATATTTTTACATGCCGATTATATCACGATAAGAAACCCATCTAATAAGACATTACCCCAAAAAATGGCAATACCCTTTGTGCTAGTTGGGCGCCTAATTAACTTCTCCATCCTAAAATTAAGTTTAGTTTGACAATGACACACAATTTTAGAATAGTAGAAGTATACTTCTGTTTTTTCATTTTACTAAAAGTTGTGTAATTTGGAAATAAAAAATTATCTTATTAGCGATGTGAACATTTTTTTAAATTTTGAGACGAAGTGTGTCAAAGAGGTGATTTATACGCCTTTTCCTTTATTAAAAGAACATGTATTTAAGCTTATAATCCATTTTAAACTCTCTGGCGATTTTTCTTACCCTCTCCTCTACTTCGTCGCTTTTTACTTAATTCCAGCGTGATCTTGGGATTATAGTGAAATCGATCTGTAAGGGTTCTTAAAATCATTTTTCTGGTCGGTGTAATCCCTATCTAATCTTCATTGAATCAATTCTTTAACTATTATGTCGATTAATATGGGAGTTGGTTAGTTCTTTGTGCGTTTAAATCAGAACCCTAAGCGATTAGGGTTTTCTTCTTTTCTTGTGACAACCCGCATTTTCAGGACATTTCTTCAATTTCACTATTCACAAGTTACTATTCATTATTACTATTCACCGATCACTATTCATCATTTTACTATTCATCATTTTTGGAGTCAATTTGAGATTCCGAGAAGCGTTCAGAAGATTTACTATTCACATGACACTATTCATTCCCGGAGGGAAAGTACTATTCATGCATATCATTCAATTCATCGTAAACGGGGTTTACGGGTATTCATATTCGCGTAACCGGCTTAGTTTAGATGCGAGTTCATGCATTATTAGCAGGGACACTTCATTCGGACTAGAAATAGTCTACATATCATCACAATAACATTTGCATACTATCCCACTCGTAGGATTTTCAAATTAATATTTTTAGTACGTTCAACGCTTTACGTAAGTTTATTTTTAACTAAACGTTATCACGCGATCACTAAATGTGACTAACACGTCTTACAACCCCCACAATGGTCCCGACATATTTTTATTCTCATTTTAATGTCACGGAGAGTATAANTTCCCGAGTAAAATTTTTGCTTTACTATATCACTATTGCCTATATGACCTCTAGACAAGCTCATGTATCCACCTATTCCCAACACCACTATGTTTACTTTATGTAAACATACAAGTATGTCAAGTCTAGGTTATAAACATATTTTCACTAAGTAAACTATCACTCTAGTAAACTATACTTATCAGAAAACCCTAATTGCACCTATGTGTTTACGGTTATCTTTAAAACCCTAATTGCTTATATAAATAGTTTGAAAGTGTTCAAGGCTTAGGTATGAGATACATTAGCAACATTAGGATATATTAGACTTCCTAGACCGTAGTACAACTCCCTAGAACTTTGGCATTTTCAGGACATTTCTTCAATTTCACTATTCACAAGTTACTATTCATTATTACTATTCACCGATCACTATTCATCATTTTACTATTCATCGTTTTTGGAGTCAATTTGAGATTCCGAGAAGCGTTCAGAAGATTTACTATTCACATGACACTATTCATTCCCGGAGGGAAAGTACTATTCATGCATATCATTCAATTCATCGTAAACGGGGTTTACGGGTATTCATATTCGCGTAACCGGTTTGGTTTAGATGCGAGTTCATGCATTATTAGCAGGGACACTTCATTTGGACTAGAAATAGTCTACGTATCATCACAATAACATTTGCATACTATCCCACTCGTAGGATTTTCAAATTAACATTTTTAGTACGTTCAACGCTTTACGTAAGTTTATTTTTAACTAAACGTTAACACGCGATCACTAAATGTGACTAACACGTCTTACAACCCCCACAATGGTCCCGACATATTTTTATTCTCATTTTAACGTCATGGAGAGTATAAGATTCATTTACCCGGTATTTTGGGAATTTATTTAATTCACATCGTAAACTCTATTTAATTACGCCGGTTTTTATAAAGACTAAACGTTAATCACCCGAACACCCAATACTTGCACCCAACATATTTTTTATCATTTTTACAAAAAAAAAAATAAACAATTTTGAGTACCAGATGGGCGGCCCTCTTAATTGCATGGGCGCCCCATTTAAATACTGGGCGGCCCCCTTAAAATTAAGGGGTCCGCCTGTCTGTTCGACAATTTTTAAGAAACTTTGAAAAATCATATAAAATTAACCGTAAGTCTGTAGAAGTCGTGCCACCCGGCGTTTTAAAGGAAATTGAGTCTACTTTCATTTAAAAATACTTAAAAATAATCATTTCAAAGTTAAATTTGTCAGAAAGGTAAAATACTACACGGTGGTCAAACATTTGTGTCTCGTTTTAACGTAAAACCTTTGGTTTACCTTTTCCTTCAAGTTGGGCATTCCTAGTTGATATACTTTTGAAAAATTAAGTATTTATGTTTTCAAAATATTGATCTTAATTAAATTATAGAATGGGGAGGAAACTATTTTATTTTTAAATAAAATCGAGCTAAGTAAACATTGGTGTATATAATACACAAAACGACGACAAGTGTTTTATGTGTTATGTGAACTTCTTTGTGATTTTATTTTCTTAATTGAATATATTATATGGTTGTTGCTATTTGAAGTTTAGCTAATTGTATATCTAAGCATATGTGCCCTGTTAGTTTATAGCTAGCTTTCTGGTTTATACTTAACTAGATCTTATGCTAGATTTCTTGCGTTAGGATTGCTATATTATGCTTGCATTGCATATAGGTATAGATGGCTTAATCTTACTCAAACATCTTGTAAATGAGTTAAATCTAGTCACCTAAATATTTTCAACAAATTACCATATTTTACCTTGGGTTGTTTAAATAAGAGAAATTGGATCTTTAAAAAAAAACACATTATTAGTTATATAAAACGAAAAAGTATTTTCAAAATCTAAGTGTGTTCATTATACGCAACAATGAATAGTTTTTCAAATAAACAAAACATATAACAATCATGTAGTAATAAGTCAACTTTCAATCATTCACTAACCTCACTTATAAATAATCTTAGGATTAATGGAACACACTACCAAAATATCTATTTATTTAAAATGAGTGTTCGTGAATGTCAAGAAAGATCTTGATATTATATCAATACATTATTCAAATTATGGTTGATATATTTATCAAATCTAATTGATATGTTTTTTAGCGTGGACAAGAAATTGGATTGTTATTTGCTTAGTTTCAAGATTATATCAAATTACAACAAAGGATATAGTCTTGAATCTACATACTCAATCACACTCG
This sequence comes from Artemisia annua, assembly GCA_014162995.1. NCBI lineage: Eukaryota > Viridiplantae > Streptophyta > Magnoliopsida > Asterales > Asteraceae > Artemisia > Artemisia annua. Next base: position 70,206 of record LBNU01032463.1, read on the forward strand.
ATTGATATAAAAATAAAAATATCCTTTTCCAAGACGATAAGAATATGCATCGGATCATAACTCACACTTGTGAATATGATGTCATATTGAGTCTACTTGTTGAATAGTTGTGTTCCAAATATTTAGCAAACACATTCATAAAATATACATTGAAGTAGGATTGACAACTTGGATGTTTCATCCGAAATATTCAAGAAATTTACATTGTAGTACAATGGATAAATGTGTCATCTCCGAAAAACCAAACATGAGCAAAATAACAACATATGTAAACTTTGCTCACACTACTTAAAATCACCACTCCAAACTAAAATACATATTTAAGAATAATACACACTATATATTCTATGTATTT
>LBNU01032463.1:95651-113912 GCA_014162995.1 Artemisia annua
ACTAACACTAAATAAATCTCGGGACGAGATTTTCTTTTAGGATGGGAGACTGTAGCAACCCACTAACTTCCCCTTAGGTTAGCAAAGCCTTACTAACTTAACTTAGGCCCTTACTAAGCACAACCTAGGTTAGAAATGCCTATAGCTATTTCCCGAGTAAAATTTTTGCTTTACTATACCACTATTGCCTATATAACCTCTAGACAAGCTCACGTATCCACCTATGCCAACCACTACTATGTTTACTTGATGTAAACATCCCGGTATGTCAAGTCTTGGTTTTAAACATAATTCCACTAAGTAAACTACCACTCTAGTACACTATACTTACCAGAAAACCCTAATTGCACCTATGTGTTTACGGTTAACTTTAAAACCCTAATTGCTTATCTGAACTAGCTTGAAAGTGTTCAAGGCTTAGGCATAAGTTACAATAGCAACTTTAGGATATATTAGACTCCCTAGAACATAGTAAAACTCCCTAGAACTCAGGTACAAGTCCCATAAGCACAAAACCCTAAGTAGGTCATAACTTCCCGGAAACTAGGTTTAACTTTCCCAAATCTTTACCATAAGCTACCACCACTTAGTACAAGCCTCCTAGGACTTAGTATTAGTCACTAAATACTCATAGGACACTAAATTAGGCACTAAACCCTAGGCAAAACCCTAAACTCTTTCTAGGTAAAACTAGGTTAAAACTAAACCTAAAAACCTAAAACTAGTTACCAAACACCTCTAAACTACCAAGCAAGCACCCTAGCAGCTTACCCTAACCAAGCACACACCCTAGCACCCCTAAGAACCCACACAAGGAGGTGCATCACCTCCTTGTCACCTCATTCAACCTCTCGGCAAAGCACCACCACAACCGGCCTAGCAGCCCCCTAGCTATGCCATAGCTGGTCTTAGTCACCTNCAAGCACCCTAGCAGCTTACCCTAACCAAGCACACACCCTAGCACCCCTAAGAACCCACACAAGGAGGTGCATCACCTCCTTGTCACCTCATTCAACCTCTCGGCAAAGCACCACCACAACCGGCCTAGCAGCCCCCTAGCTATGCCATAGCTGGTCTTAGTCACCTCCTAGACCTACCACAACCCCCTAACCCTACTTACTCAACCTCCCCCCTCCTCGACACCTCACCCCTCATTTCTTGCTCGCTACTCTTTCGTACACTATAAATACCCCCCGAAACCCTTCCACTTCTCTTCACACCTCCCTCTCTTCTCTATCACATACATATCTGTAGAATAGAACCCTTAGAAGCCATAGAAGTCAAGTACCCTAGCGCTTGCCCTTGTCGAGTTGTGGTTTTGGCCGAGAGAAACCTTAAAACCCTCGTTACACCTTCCACGACCTAGGTAAGCCTCACCTTTGAATCTAATAGCTTTATAACAGACCTAGGACACTTAGAACATGCCTTTGAAACCATAGGATAGCCTTGACCATTTTATTTTAGAAGTTTTCATTTCGAAACCCTAGATTTAGAAAATTAGGAGTTTATATGCTAAATTGCCCTATCTTGTGCTATAATCTGAATTAGATGACTTATTTGAACATATATTAGCTAAACATAAGCTAGGAAACTTAGTTGTTTTATAAAAATATGGTTTACTTGAATTTAGGACTAGTTTTGTAAAAGTTTTCATGCATAGGGGTATATACTATAAATTCCTAAAACTATAAAGTCTAGGGACTATTTTTGATATTTATTAGAAGTTATAAGTATAAGGACTATTTTTGCAAAGTTCTAAAACCTTAGGATAGAAAGTAAAATAAATTATAAATTAAAAAGGACTAGTTTTGCAAATATTGTTAAGTTAAGGGTATAAAATGTAAATATTGAAAGTTAGTATCGTTTAAGGACCATTTTTGTCATTTCTCTAAATTATATAATTATAGGGACTAAATGTGCAAAAGTTAGGAAATTATATGCTTAAATGTTATAAGTTTATAAGTATAGGGTAGAAAGTGTAAATATATAAACTTGAAGGGTATAAATGGACTATTTTCACATAAGTATAAAAACCTATTTTAAGTTAGAAGCATAACACAATACTAGGGAGCTTCATGTGAGGGGTATCATGTGGATATTTCGTTTTGACGAGTTTGCTGGGTTTACGATTTAAAATGCCCTGGCTCCTCAAACAATTATTGCATGACCTCTGAATTATGATGGCCCGAACGGTGTTATGTTATAACTAAACCTATTAACAAAATAACTTAATAATAAGGAGCCTCGTGTGAGGAGTTATATACTTCTGAATTATGATGGCCCAAACGGTATTATGTTGATAACATAATAAAATAGTAGGGAGCTTCATGTGAGGAGTTATACTTCTGGATTACGATGGCCCGAACGGTGTTATGTTATATTTAAAAACTTTAAGCGTGATTAGTTGAGAAAACCTAAACAAATACTTGACATACACACACCTACACTACCCCCAGGATACGTGAGTGAGTTGTCTAAACCCCTACTTTACTTACCTTAAGACCTAGGTGAGTTTTCATAGCCTCACTTTTAAATGCTTTACAACCCTGTGAGGGGGATACATGCTTTAAACCGAATACAAGTCTTTTTCTTTGGTTGTTGCACCAGTAAACTATCTGCCATCATTAAATAACTAAAATTCATGAATCTAATCATTTGGTATATTTTACCCAAGTGAACGCGAATATAGTTGATAGATCTATTGGAGTTTGACAACTCCCGTTGATACTACCTCTCACTAGAGGGTATCAATAAGTACTATATTTGAACCCTCTCTGAAGGATTAACTTTGGCAAAGTTATCCTTCCTGTCCCCTCATGGTTTGGTCTGCAGACCCCATGGCCCGGACTGTTAACGTGAGGTTCATGAGCTTAGTGCAATATACCTTTTATCACTAACTTTTTCCACACATAGGGTTTAAGCTGAACCCTGTGGAACTTGTATTCACACCCTATCTACTTAAGCCTATGACTCTCACTCAAGCTTAGTGTTGACTTTTAAGCATGTTATCCTAGGTAACTAAGCTCTTTAGGAACCCTGGCACGGAGAAGAACTGGACATGAGGACGTCCATAATAGTTATCATTCATCAGTTTTTGCCTAAAAACGTATCTTTGGGACCTCACTTTTAGTAAAAGTATATCTTTTACTGTAAAAACTCTGATGAATAAATGAATGATAACACCTTTTCAAAAACGTCTCTTTTTGAGTCGTTTTCTATTATCTTGTCTTTGTTTCCATGAAGTAATACCCCAAACTCTAAATCCAATGCGATCTATGAAAAATGGGGGTGTTACATAGTGGCACTTAATGACTCAAACCCGTCTACCGTACTTCGGCTTACTAGCATGAGGTAGTGCCTGTGGTTCCCGGCAGGATTCGGGGGAGATAGGCTAGGGAACTTAACCATATGAACCTAGTGATACATGTCCGCCCCACCTGAAGCATGAGATTAGTTTAATAGGAAACGTAATCATAAACATTGTAGGATGAGTAATTAGGTTAGCACACTTCTCTCTTACTGCTCACAACTTTCATTTCATTTATGTTTATTTACTTTTCAGTTTTATTGCAATCAATCAATCATTTCAACTTTCAATCTGTTTAATTTAGTGACACCAAACTTAGATAATTTCCAAATCATATAGCTCTTGGGACGACTTCGGTTTTACCAAATACTAGTTTACACGCGACCGGATTCTCTTGCCGTTAGTGCAAATAGGTAGACCATCGAGACTTTAGAAATTTTAAGACCTAGTCAGTAAAACCTGCATCACCTATCCTATCTTACACCTTGCCCTATTCTTATAACTGTAACATTACAAGAGTTCCTCGGATGGTCGCTTTTCCTACGAGGTGCAAGAGTCGTTAAGTGCCTCTACTAACTTAGGATAGTCTAGCGGGATGCGGCCTTTCGAAACTTACATCCCCTCTTACTTCTTAAGCAAATCTGTTTGGTAGGTGGTCGTTCGTTGAAATTTTCACATGAATGGTGATATTTCTATCAACAAAACACAACCTTATCCACTATGGGTCCTCTGGTCAATTCTCCTAGCCTCAAATGAACTACCAAACATCATTACTATCGAAACTAGAGTATCCTAAGACATGCTAAGAAAGTATTCAAATAAAACGATAATAAATGCGAGAAAACTAAATCATGGCAATAACAATTTTATAATGAGGCTAACACCAAAGGTGTTTAGCCACTAATGTTAGTAAATGCAAAAAAATATGTGTTCAACATGATTAATGAAAACATAAATTCGATAAAAGAATTATAAATGATTAAACTTATGATTGAAGCGTGAATTCTCCCTTGGAAGATGTCTTGTATGCTTGGTGGAACTTCGTTCTCCCTGCTCCCCAACTTCCTCTGATATTTATAGTGCACGACTTTGCTACGACGTAGCTCTAGGGTTGACTATGCCATAGCCTTTGTAATTTGCAACTACGCCGTAGCTTGATCATTGGCTATGGGCGTAGAACTCTTGCTAGCACTTCTACGGCGTAGTTATATTGGGAACTACGCCGTAACTTCATCAAGGATCACAGATAATTCTTCATTGTGTAAAATGAGGACATACGACGTAGCTTGAATGTTTGCTACACCCGTAGAAGTCTTCTAGGATAAACTACGCTGTAGTGTAAATGTTTACTACGCCGTAGATCTTCGATAAACGTTGACTGGTCTTCATTGAGTGCTACGGCGTAGGTGGAGCACACCTCTACGCCGTAGTTAGTGTAGATTTCGCATACTTTAATTATTTTCATAAATAACCTTCCAATTCCGCGTCTTTTCATTCCTAAGCTCATATTTATCCTGAAAACAGAATATAAACAAATAAGAGTATATATCCTAACAAAATGACACAAAAGATGAGTATAATAGGGGGAAATTAACACTAAAATATCGGTACTATTTGATGTTATCAGGCTATAATTGAAGACTTGTAAGCTGGCAATGCTAGTAAGAAGCACTACATTTGGGTCAATGGTCAATATGGTGGTTGGCCAAGATAAAATGCTAAGGGAGGATTTGATTGCTCATTTCCATGGTGGGTCTCTTTGTGAACGTTCTGGGGTTAAAGTTACTACTCACAAGATTTGCTCAGTGCTTTATTGGAAAGGATTAAGGAAGGAAGTTAAGCAGAAAACCTTAAACTTCGCCAGAATGATAATCAAATTCTTAGAACAAAATCTCTTGTTTAGACAATAAAAAAAAAGTATTAACATATACTATATTATAATTTGAAACACAAAAAATATATGAACTAATATTATTACCGCCAAATTAGCATATTATAAAATGGTTCGCTACAACGCGTCAGATACCTAAAACAATTCAGAACGAATATCAGACTTAAATAGGCTTCATCGCAAAACATGATTGCTTAATTACTAGTTATATTTTACGTAGTGAGATAATTTAAGTTATTGTAACGTGATGAGATAATTAAATCATATGTGGTGAGAAAAAAGCGATTATTTAAAAGATAATAAATAATCAAATCATATATTTTGGATTCATATGATAGATAATAAAGGGGAAGAGGACAATGGCATGTTCGACATTTGAGTTTAAAAGGAATTTAAAATATAATAAAAAATGATATGACTTGTTTTTTACCTGATCAACGGGCTATTCAGAAATATGACGAAAATTTTAAGTTTGGAACAAATTCAAAAGTTATGATGATGGAAATTGTATTTTACAAAGTAAATTACCTAGATGTGAAAATATGAGAAAGTATCTTGTCTATTTTTTGACTTAACCTTAAAATTATTGGTAGTCTTTGGTGATAGGCAAATGACATCTTGAAACTTAGAATTACTTTAAAAAAGGTCAATTTTATAGATCTTGTATTCTTTTATAAAAATTACATACCCAGACCTTATTGAAAAGGTACATGTGTGTGCGTGGTAAGGTGCATTGAGTTAAACGTAAGCGCTTAAATAAAAAGTGATACGTAAATAAAAATTATATACAAAACTATCAGCTTTTGACACGTGCCAGTTTTTCCTTTTTTTCTCAATCTTTTTTCTCTTTCTTATGAAACTACGTATCATTTTTTTTCATTTTAATTTTTTCAATTATAAACTAATACCGTAATTCAAGATTTAATCACTTCAATTCTTGATTAATTATATCAATTCAAGCTGTTATTTTTTTTTTTCAATTCGAGATCTAATATCTTCCTCATGGTAGGTTTCTTTATATTTTCTCAAGTTTTTATTATGAATTAAGATAAATAAAACTAAAAATCGTGACCACTTTTTCATCTTTTGTGATTTCTTATTTTTTTTATTTCTAACAATTTAAAGAAATAAAGTGTTGATGAAAAATATCTACAAGGTATTGGATGTAATGTCTGAGTTTTTTTTTTTTTCTTTTAACATTTGACTTATAAACTTTATCATCATTTGTACTTATTCATTTTTTCAAAAAAATAGTTATTGACATTTAATCTTTGAAATCCCAGAAAAACAATTTTTAAAAATATGATGCACAACATTTTATTGACGAACAACATTGTTCATCGGTTTTCTTTGATGAAAAACATCACAAGGTTCATCAGTTAGATCACGTTGTTCATCAGTTTTCTTTTTAAAGATTTTTTTTGTTATCATAATATTTATCTATTTTCTTTGATGAACAACATCACAATGTTCATCAGTTAAATCACATTGTTCATCAGTTTTTTTTTTTTTTTTTTTTTTTTTTTTTTTTTTTTTTTTTTTTTTTTTTTTTTTTTTTTTTTTTTTTTTTTTTTTTTTTTTTTTACTTCTTTTTTATCACAATATCCAGAGGTTTTTTTTTTTTGAAATTTTTTTTATTTTTTTGTAATCACGATATTTATTAGTTTCCTTTGATAAACAAACTCACAATGTTCATCAGTTTTCTTTCTAAAAAACTTTTTCTTTTTTGTTATCACAATATTCACCAGTTTTCTTTAATGAACAATATTAATATGTTCATCAGCTATATAATGTTTTTCATCACTTTTTTTTAATCATAATGTTCGTCAGTTATGAGTAAAAAAAAAGTTTAGAAAAGTAAATGGGGACACTTGCCATCATGTGATAATTTTTATACCTTTTAAGCTTTTCACCCTTCCTACCGGATCACAAACCTTAAGTTAAATTGACTCGATTGGTTTTATGATCTGCAAAACGCTTTTTTATACAATTATAACCTCGCAATTGAGCTTCTAGTATCTTGGTAGGATGTTTCGGCTTATTACTATATATATAAAGCGATCATGAAACGTCGTAGTTTAAATAGGCCCAATAAGCCAGCCCAATAAATAAGCCAAAAAACATATGATTTATTTTCTTTCGTTTTTTTTATTTTTTTAAGAAAAACTTACAAAACAGCGCCACAAACTATGCAACGAGTTACGAGAACTATTTGAACTTTTTGCTATTTACAACTTTTCTATATAACAAACTTTATTTATAAAATATGTAACAAATATCTAGGGATTTCTTTATGTAACACCCCCGAAATCTGGTACAGCGGAAGACTTATCAAAGTTCGGGGTGCTACTTGGATTGGTACACAACACAGTTATACAGAACTGAATAATCATAAATAAGTTTTGATAAAAGTGTTAAAGTAAGAATTTAAGGTTTACAACCCGAATGTAGCAAGCCCAAAATAAATAAAGATAGGTCCCAAATTATTTATTTTCAGAGTTTTAGCCGATGACTGATCCTTGTACCCGCAACGCTCACCAATCCTTCAGTAGCAATAGCAACCAGCAAATCATAACCTATACAGTACCTGAGAATACATGCTAAAACGGGTCAGCTTACGCTGGTGAGTTCATAGAGTCAAACACAAACCAACACAACGCAAGGGTTCATATATTAAAGCATGACTCAATAACAATTTCATAACATGCATAAAAAGGGGAATTCCTATAGGTGCACACTATAGCTAATACTGCACTAGTAGTCATGCTATCATACACCTGCAGGATGCAGATAGTACCACACAGCAGTCGCATACTTAATCCATAAACTATAATATAACATATCGACAGCATAACCAATAATATAAACATACCAACGACATAGCCAATAATAGACAAATATAAATAACATAGCCCATAATATTCACGCAACAATTCATAGCAAACATCAATAACATCGCAATACTCCAGAAAGACCCATTTAGAAGAAGGTATAAAGAAGAGTATAGTGAAGAGCATGTATTCTCCCCCAAAGAGAGAAAACGACAAAACAGGGGCTATGAACTCACCTCTAGTAGTAGTCGAGAGGTGATACAAGTAGCAAACACGAACACTAGTAAGTCACGGCACAGCGGGCTCGGCACAACCTATTAAATAAACTCATCTTAGTATCTTATCCGAACTTCGTAACCTTATATGTAAAGAAAATAGAATATATTCTCATTAAATGTTATCGTTGCATTCTTTTAGATGTGTGTTTGGTATCTTGTGTGTGCGGTGATGACACGACTCCAACTCAAGTGAACTCACGCCAGAAGAAAGACCGACACACTTAGTCAACTCCTGTTGGGTCAAACGTTCTTAATATTTAGCTTAATAAGCTCCTCGAACAAGTCATCGAGTCTTTATCAAATTCGTCAACCCGATATAGCTCCATAACTCTTTCGTATCGATTATTAACCCAAAAGTTAAGTCACGTGGGTTAATGAGTCGTAAGGATGAATTACCCATTAATAGATTTCCACTATTATGCTTCTCGGGCCCTTATTGGACTCGTCAGCCCAATAAGTCCGTTAAGCCATAAAAGTCGGATCTATTAACGTTAATTAATCCGTAACTCGACCTACTCTAACACGACTCCCTAATCTTATAAAAAGGTAAGTCTCGATACACGTGCCCTCGAAAGGTTTAGTGACTCGTTCATTTCTTTATAAAACACATTCTCGTTAATAGTTATTAATAATAATCATTAGAACTTCGTCTCGTCGTTATTTAACGTTTCCTCATTAATTGAGAAATATTAACAAACGTCTTTTCAACGTTATTTAACATTTCTTATTAACTCGAAGACGTTATATATAACGCACCTATCGACTTCTAATTATTATTATTAGCACTATCTCTATTATTATTAACTTATAAATAAATAATAACGGTTATCAATCGTTATAATTATCCACAAATTAATATGTATATATATATATAAGTTTTTATTAGCCGTTCTAATTCCATTTTAATCCGTTTATTAAAGTTAACGAGTCACATTACTTTTCGATTCACATTATCACGGGTTATATCCCAACAATAAATCCAATGTACATATCGGCTTGTCGTGGCCACACGAGACTAGAAAGTCTCGGCGACTCACGACTTAGCACGGGATCAATAACTAGCATCATATCAACAACCAAATCCAATACTCGTTTGCCGAGATCCTAGTGACCTCGGCCCTATTCCCTCGGCCAAACAACATCAACAACAACTTCAAAATCCCACTTGCCGAGACCCTAGAGGTCTCGGCTCTACCTCTTCGACTACTAAACATCACCAACGACAACATAACAACAACAAAGCAACAACGACTCGACGATAATAACAATCACCCATTGCCGAGACCCTAGTGGTCTCGGCCTCCTACTTCTCGGCCAAAACCCAACAACGAAACAACAACAACAACCACTTCGACAACAACAACAACTCGACATCCCATCCGAGCCTCCTACCACACTCGGCAACACCTCCAAATCCAAACCCATTACCACAACTTCAACCCATCCTAAACTAGCCTAAACCCATTACTAATCAAACCACAACATCACCATCAACCACCACTGCCGAGAGCCTAGAGCTCTCGGCTCAATCCTATTCGACCCAAACCAAACACAAACGAACCCAAACACGATACCAAACACATAAATTATAATTTTTAACCTTATTATTCTCGTTATTATCATTAAACTCGCAAACCCTAAGGTCTTTGAGTCTAATCCGAGGTCAAAACCTCACGAAAACAGTGGGTTTACCCACCTTGGTACTCGGCTCGATCAAGAAACAAGAAAAGGACGAAAGGTGCTCAGATTCGATCCAAAAACTCGAATAGAAATGGTGTTAATGGTGTTTATATGGCACGTGTTTATGCTCAATAGATAGAGTATCAAAAATGGTGAATTTTGGTGGTGGTGGTGCGCTTATACGCGCGGCGGTGGGTGAGATATCACCGGAAAAGTGAACGGAAAAACTTGTGTGTGTGTGTGAGCAGCGGCGAGAAAGAAGAGAGAGAAAAGAGTTAAACCCTAAAAAATTATATAAGTGGGTATATATAGGTGTGAGGAGTGAATGGGACTAGTAGCAAACCCTATCACTCCCTCGGGGACCAAAGTCGTCAATCTTTTAATATTTTTACCATATCGTGACCGGGGTAAATAAAACGCGTTATAATTATTTTTCCGAACTTCCAAAGTTATTCTATCGAATTTAGTATCGTTTTTACATAGACTTTGTTATAAATATGTATAACCTTTATTATTATTCGTTTACTTTCCATATTTTCACGTTTTCTCTATTTGTTGTGCCAAGTCACGCAGTGGTACTTACTAGGAAACCAGGGGATACTCACGACTCACGAAATAAAATAGATAAAATATATTAATAGCAAAACCCAAAATTACCAGTTGTCACAGCCTCCCAGCCTCAGAAGAAACCCGTCCCGGGTTTCTCTAAGAGATTACTTATTCAGGGACGAAAAGAGATGTGGATACTTCCTCATGATCTCGTCTTCACGTTCCCACGTGAACTCCGGACCATGACGGGTATTCCACCGAACTTTAACGATAGGAATGCGACTACGCTTAAGTCGCTTGACTTCTCGATCCATAACCTCAATGGGTTCCTCGATGAAATTCAGTTTCTCGTTGATTCTAATCTCTCTTAACGGAATGATCGGGGTTTCGTCGAAAAGACATTTCTTCAAGTTGCAGACGTGGAAAACGTCATGCACGTTACTCAGTTCCGATGGCAGTTCTAGCCGGTAGGCTACCGGTCCAATCCTTTCCAAAATCGGAAACGGTCCTATGTAACGGGGATTGAGCTTTCCGCGCTTGCCGAAACGTATTACCCCTTTCCATGGTGAGACCTTCAACATGACTCGGTCTCCAACCTGGAACTCAAGAGGTTTACGTCTCCGGTCAGCATAGCTCTTCTGACGATCGCGTGCAGCTTGGAGGCGGTTTCGAATCTGGACAACCTTCTCGGTCGTCTCGAGAATGAGCTCGGGACCTGTGAGCTGGCTATCACCCACCTCGGCCCAGCTCACGGGAGAACGGCATTTTCGGCCATACAACGCCTCGAACGGTGCGGCCTTAATGCTGGTATGGTAGCTATTGTTATAGGAAAACTCTGCTAGGGGCAGATGCCTCTCCAAGCTTTTTCCAAAATATATAACACAAGCTCTGAGCATATCTTCTAAGGTCTGGATGGTCCTCTCACTCTGACCATCGGTTTGAGGGTGATAAGCTGTGCTCATGTCCAGCTTGGTTCCCAGTGCGTCCTGAAGCGAATTCCAGAAGTGCGACGTAAATCGGCTATCACGGTCGGAAATGATATACACGGGTACACCGTGACGAGAAACGATCTCTTTCAGGTACAAACGGGCTAACTTATCCACACCGTCGCTTTCACTGATGGGTAGGAAATGTGCAGACTTAGTAAGTCGATCTACGATTACCCAAATCGTATCACAACCACTAGCAGTCTTAGGCAACTTCGTGACGAAGTCCATGGTAATCCTTTCCCATTTCCAAACCGGGAGTTGAGGTTGTACTAGCAATCCTGATGGTTTCTGATGTTCGGCCTTCACTCTCGAACAAGTTAGACACTTGCTAACGTAAGTAGCAATGTCGGCCTTCATATTGGGCCACCAATAAAGTTTCTTCAGGTCCTGATACATCTTATCGGATCCTGGGTGTATGGAGTACTTCGACTTATGCGACTCGTGCATAATTAGCTCGCGAATCCCTCCGTGGAGTGGTATCCAGCTTCGATCCTTGAAGCATAATGTCCCGTCGGAACGCTTCACGAAGCCGTTTTCACTCTCCACCATTCCATAAAGGTTTTCAGCGGGTCGATTTTCCTCCCTCAGCGCCTCAGCTTGCGCTTCCAATATCTGAGCCGGTAGTGGCGAACTGATGGTCATTCCCAATGACCTAACCCTTAGTGGAGGTACCCTCTCCTTCCTACTAAGTGCATCAGCAACCACATTAGCCTTACCGGGATAGTAGCGAATCTCACAATCGTAATCACTCAACAGCTCCAACCAACGACGCTGTCTCATATTCAGTTCCTTCTGATCCAAGATATGTTGCAGACTCTTATGGTCTGTGTAAACAACACACTTCGTACCGTATAAGTAATGCCTCCAGATTTTAAGAGCGAAAACTACAACACCTAACTCCAAATCATGGGTGGTGTGGTTCTCCTCATGTGTTTTAAGCTGACGTGATGCATAAGCTATCACTTTCTCTCTCTGCATTAAGACAGCTCCTAAACCTTTATGCGAGGCATCACATTAAACAATGAAATCCTCGCTTCCTTCTGGCAAGGCCAGAATCGGGGCACTGTACAACTTCTCCTTCAATAGCCGAAATGCTTCTTCTTCTTCCTCACCCCATACGTACTTCACGCCCTTCTGTGTCAATTGGGTTAGCGGTTTGGCTATCTTAGAAAATCCCTCGATGAATCTCCGATAGTAACCAGCTAATCCTAAGAATTGACGGACTTCAGTAGGGGTGGTAGGTGCGGTCCACTCCTTGATTGACTCTATCTTAGNCACATTAAACAATGAAATCCTCGCTTCCTTCTGGCAAGGCCAGAATCGGGGCACTGTACAACTTCTCCTTCAATAGCCGAAATGCTTCTTCTTCTTCCTCACCCCATACGTACTTCACGCCCTTCTGTGTCAATTGGGTTAGCGGTTTGGCTATCTTAGAAAATCCCTCGATGAATCTCCGATAGTAACCAGCTAATCCTAAGAATTGACGGACTTCAGTAGGGGTGGTAGGTGCGGTCCACTCCTTGATTGACTCTATCTTAGCAGGGTCCACATGAATTCCCTCACTCTCGATCACGTGACCCAAGAATTGTACGGTCGGGATCCAAAATTCACACTTAGAAAATTTGGCGTACAATTGTTCTTCTTTCAATAGAGTCAATATGAGTTTCAGGTGTTCCTCGTGTTCCTTCTCACTCTTGGAGTAGATGAGGATATCGTCTATGAATACTATCACAAACTTATCCAAATATGGTCTGCACACCCGGTTCATGAGGTCCATGAATACCGCTGGTGCGTTGGTCAGACCAAATGGCATCACTTGAAACTCATAGTGGTCGTATCGGCTTCTGAACGCGGTCTTGGGGATATCCTCTTCCCGTACCCTAAGTTGATGATACCAGGATCGTAGGTCGATTTTCGAGTAAACGCTCAATCCTTGGAGCTGATCGAATAAATCGTCGATCCTTGGGAGTGGGTATCGGTTCTTCACCGTCAACTTGTTCAGTTCCCGATAATCGATACACATGCGGAAAGATCCGTCTTTCTTCTTCACAAACAACACCGGGGCTCCCCACGGCGATGAGCTCGGCCGTATGAATCCTCTCTCCGATAGTTCTGCTAACTGCTTCGACAGCTCCTCTAGCTCAGCAGGGGCGAGTCGAAATGGTGCTCGTGCTACGGGAGCGGCGCCAGGCACCAATTCGATTTGGAATTCGACTTGTCTAACCGGCGGAAGTCCAGGCAACTCGTCTGGAAACACCTCTGGAAAGTCTCTGACAATGGGTATATCTTCCAAACGTCTCGTCTCCCCTTTTTTCTCTTTCCTCTCAGAGATCTGAGCTAGGAATACATGGCATCCTTTCTCGATACACTTCTGGGCTCTAGTGCAAGAGATGAGGTTCAATCGGGAAAGTGTTCCACGATCGTTCCGATCTCCCTGTATCGTTAGGATCTTCTTGCCATAAGGTACGCGAACGATCTTCTCATCGCAGAGAATCGTGGCACGGTGAGCGGATAGCCAATCCATTCCGATGATGGCATCGAAACTACCTAACCTGACCGGCAACAGGTCGATGTTGAACGAGCGATTAAGTAGGTTAAGAGTGCAACCACGGATCACGATATCTATACGCTCGAGATTACCGTTCGCTAACTCTACATCATAGACGGTTCCTAGGGCGGTCGAGGAAACTCCTAATAAAGGCATGAATGTAGTGGACACGAAACTCCTATCGGCACCAGTATCAAACAATATGAAAGCGTAGCAATTATTGAAGAGAAACGTACCCGTGACAACACCTGGGTCCTCCTTGATCTCCTTCTTAATTGCATACACCCTTCCTTGGGCGGCTCCCACATTTCCTTGCTGATTGCTAGTGCCTGGGTTGTTCGAGTTCCCTCCAGCTCCTCGATTCCCATAGTTCTGTCCACTTCCTCCGGGTCCACGGTTCCCTGGAGCTCCTCCGCTCCCATGGTACCCTCCATTCACTTGGTTCCCACGGTTCCACGACTCCTTACATTCCTTCTTAAAATGTCCCTTCTTTCCACATCCAAAGCAAGTCACATTGGCCTTCCAATCCACACCATGGTTGGTCTGAACCATAGCAAGGGGTCGGGATCGGCAGTCTCTGGCTATGTGTCCCACCTTGGAGCAATTGTTACACACTATCTCACAACGACCAGAGTGGTACTTCTTACATCGGTTATATCTCGGGGTTCCTCCATTTCCACCTTTCTTCCCCCTATCACTAATAGCACAAACCTTAGCGACTTCTTGCCGCTTGTTCGGGTTGTTACCCTGCTTAGGGTCATCTTCCCACTTTCTCTTATCACTCCTAGTTCTCTCCGCGCTCTCGTGCACCAACGAATCCATCAAACGTTGGGCTATTATGATAGCTTCATGCAGAGTCGGTGGGTTCGCGGCGATCACATCATTCCTATTCGCCAAGGGTAACCCATCAGTGTACCTCTCAATCTTCAGAGCTTCGGTACGAACCATCTCAGGGCATAGCAATGACAACTCTTGAAAGCGACGATTGTACGCTATCATGCCGGTGCCCTTTACCTTATGGTTCCAGAACTCAATCTCCAACTTCTTAACCTCATTTCGGGGCCAGTATGTCTTGATCAACAATGCCTTAAACTGCTCCCAACTCATCGCATAAGCAGTCTCACTCCCTGCAGACTGTCGATAATTGTTCCACCAAGTCAACGCCTCATCCTTCAAAGTGAAGGAAGTGTACTTCACCTTGGTAGCTTCAACACAGTGGCTGACGGTAAACACTGACTCCATTTTCTCCATCCACCTCATCAGAACAACAACTCCTTCGGTTCCGCCAAACTCTGTTGGCCCACAACCACGAAATTCCTTATAGGTGCAACCGCGAATTCGAGCGGGCGGCGGGGTTCCAGCAGATGCGTTCGAATGGTTAGATTCGGCTAGGAGTTCGGCGACACGCTGGGTCACGAGTTGGTCGATAAGAGTCTGATCTACGGGGGTAACGTTGGGCGGGGTATGTCCGTTGACGCCCTCCTGACGGACATTCTGGGCTTCCTCCGAACGAGCAGGGGCTTCCTGGGTAATAGGTTGCCGCGCAGAACGTCGGCCACGTCGAGCAGGGGTTGCTGCAACAGGGGCAGGCCCCATGCGTGCGGCCCTAACCGGATTACGCCTAGTAGCCATCGATCTAGATCAGAATACGCAGGAATAATAAGAATCCGAACGACAGGTGCGAAAAGCACGAAAAGAATATACCCATGTACTCACAAGAAACAACAATAATAATATCACGAAGGAATACCATAATAAAAAGGTTTCCACTAGAACTCATAACAGTACATGATTTTCGAAGGTACATTAACAAGAAAAGGTACAACTCAGCAGAAAATAAATGACAAAATAACGCCTTTAACCGAGGACTCCTCAGTTTAAAGGTAGTACAACCATGAATCCTAACAGTCTAGTCACTATCTCCACGAAGACGTCTCACAGAAGTCTGCAAACTATCTATCACTCTCCACACAGAATGCATCTCAATACAATCTGCCTCACGATCTACCCTAAGTACAGAGATCTCAGTCTGAAGCTCAGTGACCTTACGCCAGAGTGCCCGGTCAACATCTCGAGCTGTCATAAAGGCTCTACGCAAATCCTCAATAGCCTCACGCCACTCTGTCAACTCCCTCCTCAGAGTGGTCGTCCTACCAACCAACACTCCCATCTCGCGCTCCATCTCCTCAAACCTCGCTACAGCCATATCTCCTATCCGATCCGCTAGTCGGCTAACCCTAGTACTCAAGGCAGAAATCTGCTCCCAAATCAGGCCCGTCTCTCCATACTCATCGGGCTCGGAAGAAATCTCAGATAGCGTATCAGGTGCCGGTGGTAGCTTGGGGGAGTCGGGCAAGTGCCAAGGAGAGCCAGGTCATGGAGAATGCACTAAAGGTGCAGGATCCTGATCCGGCTGAATCTCCTCGACAACCTCTATCTCCTCCTCCTCAGCCTCCTCCTCATCCTCGGCCTCAGCCTCGGCCTCCTCCTCGGCCTCGGCCTCCTGAGGCTCCAACTCCTCCTGAGGCTCAACCTCCTCCTCAGGGGCTAACTCCTCATCCTCCTCGCTCTCCGAATACGTATCGTGACGGTGATGCTTTTGCGGCGCTGGTGAATCACGGGACGAAGGTGAAAGTGGGGTAGGGGAACGGGGTCGCCTACGCGATGGAGAAGCAGGTGGTGATGACAGAAGGGAGTAAGCAGGAAGGTACATAGGTGGTCTCACAGACATACGGGTTGTAAGCCTAGGAGTATGCGTCCTAGCTAAGGCCTGGTGAAGGGTAAGCTGTCTAGTATGACTAGACTGACCAGATGAAGATGACAATGAAGTAGGTGATACAGGAGACACAGATGATGAGACAGTGACGGCATGATGGATAACCTCATAAGGGTCATCCCGATCAGGGGTCACTCGAGGTAAAGCTGGACGCAACAGAATATCCTCCTGAACATCGGGAATCGGCGTAGCTGTGACAACGATATAGGGTGGGTATAAGTGTTTCAATAGGAATCGTCGTATAATAATAATAATAATAATAATAATAATAATAATAATAATAATAATAATAATAATAATAATAATAATAATAATAATAATAATAATAATAATAATAATAATAATAATAATAATAACATGTAGTCGTGATGCTGAAAGCATATGCATATAAGACAAAATATAGAAAATAGAACCTTAGCTTGGCAGGCGCGCGTCGGTTCCCGGATCAGTCATCTTGAAGAATGGTTATAGTCTAGGTTTTTATTTAATTACCCAGTTCTCTATAACCTTGGCTCTGATACCAATCTATAACACCCCCGAAATCTGGTACAACGGAAGACTTATCAAAGTTCGGGGTGCTGCTTGGATTGGTACACAACACAGTTATACAGAACAGAATAATCATAAATAAGTTTTGATAAAAGGGTTAAAGTAAGAATTTAAGGTTTACAACCCGAATGTAGCAAGCCCAAAATAAATAAAGATAGGTCCCAAATTATTTATTATCAGAGTTTTAGCCGATGACTGATCCTTGTACGCGCAACGCTCACCAAGCCTTCAGTAGCAACCAGTAAATCACAACCTACACTGTACCTGAGAATACATACTAAAACGGGTTAGCTTACGCTGGTGAGTTCATAGAGTCAAACACAAACCAACACAACGGAAGGGTTCATATATTAAAGCATGACTCAATAACAATTTCATAACATGCATAAAAAGGGGAATTCCTATAGGTGCACACTATAGCTAATACTGCACTAGTAGTCATGCTATCATACACCTGCAGGATGCAGATAGTACCACACAGCAGTCGCATACTTAATCCATAAACTATAATATAACATATCGACAGCATAACCAATAATATAAACATACCAAAGACATAGCCAATAATAGACACATATAAATAACATAGCCCATAATACTCACGCAACAATTCATAGCAAACATCAATAACATCGCAATACTCCAGAAAGACCCATTTAGAAGAAGGTATAAAGAAGAGTATAGCGAAGAGCATGTATTCTCCCCCAAAGAAGAGAAAACGATAAAACAGGGGCTATGAACTCACCTCTAGTAGTAGTCGAGAGGTGATACAAGTAGCAAACACGAACACTAGTAAGTCACGGCACTGCGGGCTCGGCACAACCTATTAAATAAACTCGTCTTAGTATCTTATCCGAACTTCA
>LBNU01032463.1:113936-126350 GCA_014162995.1 Artemisia annua
TAATGTGACTCGTTAACTTTAATAAACGGATTAAAATGGAATTAGAACGGCTAATATAAACTTATATGTATATATATATATAAGTTTATATTAGCCGTTCTAATTCCATTTTAATCCGTTTATTAAAGTTAACGAGTCACATTATCACGGGTTATATCCCAACAATAAATCCAATGTCCATATCGGCTTGTCGTGGCCACATGAGACTAGAAAGTCTCGGCGACTCACGACTTAGCACGAGATCAATAACTAGCATCATGTCAACAACCAAATCCAAGACTCGTTTGCCGAGATCCTAGTGACCTCGGCCCTATTCCCTCGGCCAAACAACATGAACAACAACTTCAAAATCCCACTTGCCGAGACCCTAGAGGTCTCGGTTCTACCTCTTCGACTACTAAACAACACGAACGACAACATAACAACAACAAAGCAACAACGACTCGATGATAATAACAATCACCCATTGCCGAGACCCTAGTGGTCTCGGCCTCCTACTTCTCGGCCAAAACCCAACAACGAAACAACAACAACAACCACTTCGACAACAACAACAACTCGACATCCCATCCGAGCCTCCTACCACACTCGGCAACACCTCCAAATCCAAACCTATTACCACAACTTCAACCCATCCTAAACTAGCCTAAACCCATTACTAATCAAACCACAACATTACCATCAACCACAAACCACCACTGCCGAGAGCCTAGAGCTCTCGGCTCAATCCTACTCGACCCAAACCAAACACAAACGAACCCAAACACGATGCCAAACACACATATTATCATTTTTAACCTTATTATTCTCGTTATTATCATTAAACTCGCAAACCCTAAGGTCTTTGAGTCTAACCCGAGGTCAAAACCTCACGAAAATAGTGGGTTTACCCACCTTGGTACTCGGCTCGATCAAGAAACAAGAAAAGGACGAAAGGTGCTCGGATTCGATCCAAAAACTCGAATAGAAATGGTGTTAATGGTGTTTATATGGCGCGTGTTTATGCTCAATAGATAGAGGATCAAAAATGGTGAAGTTTGGTGGTGGTGGTGCGCTTATACGCGCGGCGGTGGGTGAGATATCACCGGAAAAGTGAACGGAAAAACTTGTGTGTGTGTGTGTGTGTGTGTGTGAGCAGCGGCGAGAGAGAAGAGAGAGAAAAGAGTTAAACCCTAAAAAATTATATAAGTGGGTATATGTAGGTGTGAGGAGTGAATGGGACTAGTAGCAAACCCTATCACTCCCTTGGGGACCAAAGTCGTCAATCTTTTAATATTTTTACCATATCGTGACCGGGGTAAATAAAACGCGTTATAATTATTTTTCCGAACTTCCAAAGTTATTCTATCGACTTTAGAATCGTTTTTACATAGACTTTGGTTATAAATATGTATAACCTTTGTTAGGAATCGTCCTAACACGTAAATGGATCGACATTTACGGGATTACATTAGCTATCTTGTTAAGCCAAAACACATGGACTAGTTATGTAATATTGCAATAGTTTATCTTATGTTAGGCTTTATATACCCCTCCATACTTCCATGGAGGGGTGAGACTTTGTGTGTATTTTCCCTTTCATCTTTCTTATTAATAAAACACCTAGTTTCCCTTCTCTCTCTACTTTCTCTCACTAACCATGGATATCTTATTCTTCCATATTACCCGACCTCCCGAATCACAGATCAACATATATACTACGATTCTATCAAGTGGTATCATTCGCTAGAAAAAGGTGTAGTTCTTTGTTTTTCTTGAATTCGTACCTTAAATACGTCTTTTAGTCTCGTATTTTTTGAAAAAGTTGTTTTTTTTGCTTCTTTCTTGATTTCTTTCACATATTTGTTTACAAACTTGTGTTACTAATCATCACAAACAAAAAGTTTCCATCTTTTTCACAAAATATCAAAGATTCGTACACTTGTACTAATTTTCGAGAATTTTCAAATTTTTGAAAATTAGGTCAAGTTTGCAACTTTCATTAAGATTTCATTGTTTTAAAGATAGTTGTACAAGAATCTTGGATTAAAAACTCATTTTTGGTGTGCTTTCTTCAAAAACAAAAAATATGCCTAGAACTTGTACTTGTTTTCGAGAACACAGCTGTTATCGAGAACACAAGACCCTAAACTATCGAGAATACTCACTATTCATCCTGACGCGTTACCGTTGATTACTCAGTGCTTTTCTCTCTTGTATAAGATAGAAAACACTTCGACTCGCTGGATACTTTCTAAATTGTACAATTTAGAAAGTTTTGAGAATCAATTTTCGAAAATTTGAACATTTTCCGAAAATACTGATAAATTCTCGATAACTTATTAAAGTTCTCGATAATTTCAGTTTTTATCAAAATCTTCTTCAAACTTTTTCGAGAACTTCACAGTTTGGACGCCTCACTATTCTCGAAACTTTTTGTTAGAAATTCTCGATAAATTCCATTTTTTCGAGAATTTTTGCCTTACTCAAAGTTTTCGAGAATTCTCTTCAGGTCAAGTTTTGTATATTTGCTATACCTTCTATAAGATCCATCAAATACATAAGTTTCTTTCTTTTATCTTCTAACTTCTTTAATTCAATCTCAAAAAAAAAAATAAAAAAAATAAAAAAAATAAAAAAAATTTGAGTAAAATTTAATTTTTAGGGGAGACTAAACGTTCAATTTTTACGCGAAATTTAAATTTTGGTATAACGGTGAAAATTTTGCCCAAAAAATCATTTTTAGGCCAAAATTCAAATTTTTTCGGTGAAATTTGACGTCAAAATTTCTAAAACTCAAAATTTTCTAGTGACCTTAGAATTGCATTTTATAGTGAATTTCAAAACTCTGGGAGAGAAAATTTTTCAAATTCTATTTTTGGAGGGAAATCAGAAATTACTATATATCGACCTTGTGTGTGATCTAACAACCTTTTCACATTTTGTTTGATTTTTCTGATTACATCGCAACAATCACGAGGGAGAGAACATGTATCAATCAAGGTCACTAATGAATGAACAATGCCACAGCTCCATCTTCCATATGTCCAGCATTTGTGATGATGCTACTGATGATTCTGAAGATCCATTTGTGAAATTATACAAAGAGAAATGCATGGCATCTTTCAGATTACTTCATTCACACCTTAAGGTCCTCTCAAACAAAGACTTAGCAGGAACTCGTTCCGAGTATGGATTCAAATGGGCATTTCCATCATTCTTTGGAGAAGACGTTGAGATTTTCACTCATACGATGTTCCTCAACATGGATCAACTTGAAAATCAACTTAACAAAGAAGAACTTCACGAGAATGGATCCACGGCTGCCTTTTGTGTACTTAAGAAACAGTTTCAGCAATTCATCCATACGAGGTTATATTCAGACGATGACTCTCTCATAACAAGCAAGTATTTTCTTGAATACACTCGACTGGGTTTTCAAAACTTCAAAGATATACTGCTCCAACGAATGGATTCTATTGAGAAGTTGATTGCTGAAAGAATACTTCACGAAAGAGAGTATAACAGAAAGGTGAATGAAAGTAAGTTGCAGACTCAAGAAGGGAAAGTTAATACGGATAAAGCATTGGATGCTAGCTTGGTTGACACGGAAAGTAGTGGGACAGAATTAGAACAGTCGGATGACAGCAACAGATTACGGAATAATACAGACGCTGATTGTGCAGAGATTAGATCCTCCTATGACTCAGAGACCAACTTTGACAAAGAACAGATGGTTGAGGAAGATGTCATACCCATCTATGACACAGAACCCAACTTTGACAAAGAGCTAACGGTTGAGGTACAATCTACTGTTGATCATATTATGCCTGTAAATGAGAAACAACAATCTGAGCAACCTAACGTCAGTAATGAAGGAGAGGTTGACCAGAATGTTGTACAATATCTAGACAAACGTTCTGAGTCTGAGTCCTTACTTGATAATCTAATAACTGTAACATCAAACCTAACTCTTGAGTCTGAAAACATTCTTCTCAAAAAGACCATAGCCCAGTTTCAAAAAGATTTTTCAAAACTTGAGGCACATTGCATCTCACTTGAACTTAAATTGCAAAACGAATCTCTAACTTTGGGTAACAATGGTCAGTTTCTGAATGAACTAAGTAAACGCGTGGATACATTAGTTAAGGAAAATGAGCTTTTAAAAAGNCTTCTCAAAAAGACCATAGCCCAGTTTCAAAAAGATTTTTCAAAACTTGAGGCACATTGCATCTCACTTGAACTTAAATTGCAAAACGAATCTCTAACTTTGGGTAACAATGGTCAGTTTCTGAATGAACTAAGTAAACGCGTGGATACATTAGTTAAGGAAAATGAGCTTTTAAAAAGTCAAATTCAAGCAAAGGGGTTCGCAAATGCTGCATTGCAAAACATATTAAGAAGATTGACTGGCCAAAGTGTGGATACCCTAAGTTTACAAAACCATCAATCTTGGGGAAACCGCCTCTTCAAACAATCAGAAAACCATCAGTGGTTAGACAACCAACTGCATTTAAATCTGAACGACCCAAATTTTCAAAATCTCGGTTTGCCTCCCAAGTTGTTGAGATAAATCATTTGACAAAACCAGTCACTCCACATTCCTGGCCTAAGGAAAATGCATTTGTGTCTGCTAAACCTCAACACGTAATTATTCCTGGCTCATCTAGGATTAGTTCGAAAACAATGTCAAAACCGAGCAATTAAAGTAAAGAGTCCTATGACATTAATGACATGAACAAGAACTATGATCTAGAATAAGCTATGAAAATTGGGTTGCTTCAAAAAGATGGAATTGTAGGTTCAAAACCTCATGTGATGCCTTCCACTGTATTGCAAAATACTGCTAGTAGTAGCAAACCAAAACCTATAAGTACTCAACAAACCAATAGGAATTGGATAGCATCTAAGAGTAGTTGCGTAAACAATCATGATGTTTGTGCTTTAAAATATCTTCAAAAGGGAAATTCACGTGCAAAGGCACAATCAAGTAAGACAAAGAAACCCGTTGAACCAAAAGCCATAAATCTGAAATCTAAGAAGTGGATCAATATAGGACATAGGTTTTCTCAACCAAGTGATGCTCCCACATTTCATTCCGCTGCACCTAAGAGGAAAACATCTCCTACATCTAGACTTAGGTGGGTACCCACGGGTAGAATTTTCAAATCGATTGGTCTTAGGTGGATTCCTACAGGAAAGATTTTAGATATTTTCACCAAAACTAATGTGAAATCCACAGAATCTATCCCTAAGGTGAGAAAGCAAACCATTGATATTGTACGTTCTGGTGTCAAGAAGATAATTGACACTACAACTTTATGCTTCTAACATCCGGAACCCAATTACACTTGGGGATCCATATTCTCTGTTTTGTCTCTTCTTTCTTTCTTTACAGATTCAACAGGAATGGCTTTGGAACAACTCAGTTTCGGACCCGAGCTTAATATTATGGCTTCTGAGCACAACAGCTTAGGACCCGCAACCAACCGTCTAAATTTTCCAGATTCTTCAGCTGAACCATTGTCACTAGATCGTCAACAATTGGAAACCTTGTTCTCTCCACTGTTTATTGAGACTCTTGGATATTGTGCTCCAGATGTATCTAATGTTTCCGCTGCACAACCTGATACTATTCCAATTCAAGATACACCTGAATCTACAACAACGACCGTTGCTGCAGATGCACCTCCAAATGATTCTCCAACAACAAAAGAACAAACTGCTTCCAACAACAATGATACAGCTGTTGATCAACAAAATCAAAAAGTACCCGCACTTGCAGATTATGACGGAAATGCTTTCTTCAATCCATTTGCACCGGCTCCAACCATTCCTGATATAGCAAGAGTCGTCTTCTCGCAATTTGGATCCGTCTAATATGCATACGTTCTACCAACATCACCCTTCGACACATCATTGGACTTTAATGGATTTGGTATAACAAGCTGGACACTGAAGGCACAATATTTCGTAACAAATCTCATTTGGGAGCAACAGGATACGGTCAAAGAAGCAGGATTATACATCACTGTCATCAACAAAAGCTGAATACGTAGCTATGTCTGCCTGCTATGCTCCAATCATATGGATGCGATCTCAGCACATGGATTATGGTTATATCTTTTGACAATATCACGATGTATTGTGACTCCAAGAGTACCATTGCCATCTCCTGCATTACNTTTAATGGATTTGGTATAACAAGCTGGACACTGAAGGCACAATATTTCGTAACAAATCTCATTTGGGAGCAACAGGATACGGTCAAAGAAGCAGGATTATACATCACTGTCATCAACAAAAGCTGAATACGTAGCTATGTCTGCCTGCTATGCTCCAATCATATGGATGCGATCTCAGCACATGGATTATGGTTATATCTTTTGACAATATCACGATGTATTGTGACTCCAAGAGTACCATTGCCATCTCCTGCATTACGGTTCAACATTCAAAATCCAAGCATGTTGCTCTCTGATATCATTTCATCAAGGAGCATGTCAAAAAGGGTACGATTGAACTATACTGTGTGGATACTCCAAAAATCATCTTTCAAAGTGTGCAAACATCAAATCTTCAAAACATGTTCCTCAATCAATGGAACATATTTTGAGAGGGAGAAAATTTTTCACAAAATCATAAAGTTTGCACACCTTATCATAATTCTTCAAGAAAAATTGTTTCTTCATCATTCAGATTAAAAACTCATTTTCAAAAGTTCTATGATCTCTCGAATTAAAATGTGCAAAAAGTTTTCACAAAATAAATGCTAATTCGAGGGGGAGAAAAGAAATTTTTCTACAGTGATCCCAACATTAACCATGTTTAGACTTCAAATGTAAAAGCTATTAATCTTTAATGAGTAAAGTTCACAAAAAGTCTAAAACTTAGGTATAAGGACATTGCAAGGAAAATGAAACGGGCTCTAATCAATGTTTCCACAAATATTCTCAAAAGTTTCACGCATAATTAAAAACCTCAACGAATCAGGCTAACGCTTTTTTTTTCTCTTCGATCTTTTTCCACAATTGTGTGTTCATTATTTCTTCACGGTTGTTGTCTAATCGTTCACCAAATGTTTCAAATGTTTTCAATGGTCAAAAAGGCATAATCAGAAACTAGGGCTTAAGTAATTATCGATTGTAGCATTTTTGTGTATTGTTAGTCTAATATATCAGTACATATAGCTTTAGAGAACACTAAAGAATGCTCGATTAGGTTTTTACACGATTAGAAACAACCTAAGTTTGAAATCAAGTGATTTGGGGGTTTAAGATGTAGATGTCTTTGCTGCTACTACTAGGATGTTTGATTGTTCAATATTCTTGCATCATGATGCTAACATGTGTGCATAAGTCTCATATCATAACCCCCAAACCATGATAATAATTGGAGAATTTCGAGTGAGAGAATGAGTTAATCTGTGATCTTGTGTGATAATTTGAGAATACTGAGCACTTAGGAAGATTTAGAATGAGGTTTTGATTCACATGTATACTCGTTTGTGCCTGATACATTTCTCTGTGTGCAAGTACATGTCATCCATTGAAAGTCAGAATTTCAGCAATTGTCAAAATGTTTCTTATGGAACATATTTTGAGGTTAAAGGGCTCAATGTGTCAAAAGGCTAAACTTGGAAATTGATTCAACTAATGAGAAACAAGTTTTTCGAATTCTACATTTTCGCTTTACACCGGTAAAGCAAGTGTGGAAACCAAAGCAAAGTAGTTCAAAACCTTTCAAATTTTCAAGATCTGGAATGCTTTGGCTGCAATAAAAGAATGACTCTGAACATCCCAAATACCGGAAGGCTTCCATTCATCACAAATCTTCAAAAAGAACCCATGAGGTTCAACACAAGATGGAAATCTTCTTCTTCAGATTTTAAAACTCAAAAGAGAGACACCAGGTTTCTCAAACAAATTTCAACAGAAAAAGAGTTTTAAATTTCCATTGATCCAACGAGCGGTATTTCAAAATGAAACAAAGTTTTTCAGTCATCGTTGGAATTCAACTTCTTTTAATCAGATTAACACAACCTACAAATGGATTTCAAAATTTTGGTAAACCAATTGGTGTCGTGCTTGAATGGGTTCCCGAGGTTGTTGTCTTATCTGATATTTAAGCATTCTTTGTTGCATAATACTTGATTGTGTTTACTAAAACCTTGAGCAGAATCATCCCAAGAATTTTCAAAAAGTATTTTTAAATACAATTCAAAATTCTGCTCAAGAAGACTATCTCTCGAATAAACTTCATTATTTGAGGGGGAGTATGTTTGTTAAAAGAAAACAAATTTTGTATTAAAACAACAGCTTGTGCACACATAACAGTGTACAACCCGCACTTTGTATTGAAAGGACCCTGTGGTACGCTTCAATGCCACAATCCTCACATAAGGAGCGAAAGCTTCTTACTTTTGAAGTAGAATTAACAAACCTTTCATGATTTTTTTTTACAATTCTGCTCAAAAAACAAGTATTTCACCTCAATGAGTAGTCACTTATTGAGGGGGAGTACTTGACCAAAAACATCATTCTTCAAACAAAAATTCTNCCGCACTTTGTATTGAAAGGACCCTGTGGTACGCTTCAATGCCACAATCCTCACATAAGGAGCGAAAGCTTCTTACTTTTGAAGTAGAATTAACAAACCTTTCATGATTTTTTTTTACAATTCTGCTCAAAAAACAAGTATTTCACCTCAATGAGTAGTCACTTATTGAGGGGGAGTACTTGACCAAAAACATCATTCTTCAAACAAAAATTCTTGTTGAATTCTCCCCATAAGACTCAAAAAGGCATATTTTAATCAAAAAGTTTACAAAAACAACATTTGATATGCTATTTTTGAGGGGGAGAAGATGAAAAGTGATTAAAATATGATGTCAAACGTTATATCTTGTGCGAGCTCGACTCAGAATTGACCCATGAATTGACGAAACAACAAGTGTTTGTATTCGAAAGGACTTATCCAAGTAGAAAGTACCGTTTCGAGAAACTCTTCTTACATGTTTACTTTGATGGGTCTAACTTCCTTTTAGGAATGTTAACAACTTCAAGTTAGTTATTAGGGCTATTTATCACCTAAAAACTAATAATGGATCCCTTTAACTAAGCAACGTAAACGTGTCCCTCGGGTACATGTCTATTAAGAGTGGATCAATTCAAAAGTGCCAACTCCTCCCGCATGTGCAAATTTCTGAAAACATTCATGAGCATATGTGGAGGGGGAGTCTTTCATAAGAAATCAAAACCCTCAAAGTGTTAACAAGAGGTTTTATACTCATAAACACTTTAAGAGATTTTCAAACATTTGGTTTAATGGCTGATTGGCTCAGAACTGTCAGGTTTTGTCACACAAGCTAGCCACTTGTGAATGGCTAACCGTAACAAAGAAACCCTGATGGTCTAAGACCAACGCAATGAAGTCCTGGAGAGTTTAGTGTTTCCCCGGGTCGTTAAAGTCCCAAAGAGATGTGATATTCTGAATAAAAACGAATTTCGAGATCAAAATATGTCGAATAGAAAGGGGTATATATGAACAAAATCGATCACTTTAACTAAAGTGAAAATCTGTAAATTATAGCGACTTAAATGCAAATCAAATAAAATAAAAACATAAAACTATAATTAAAAATGATGATTATGAAATTTATAACAAAAATAAAAAGTAAATATTAATTATGATTATTAAAACAAAAACAAATTATCTAAAAATGAGAAAATAACTTAGGAAATGAAAAATGAAATTCTAAAAATGTAAAATAACTTTAGAAAATGATTAAAAACTTAAAAACTTATTTATCTAATTATTTATATAATTATTATTACTTAAAAACTATTTATAATTACTTAAACAAATTAAAAAATACAACTAAATAGGAAATTATCCTAAAAATTGCAAATTCAATTTCTAAAAGTCTATGATAACTTAAAATAAAATTTAGAAAATTAAAACTATTTCTATGACTATTTAATTACTAATTATTAATTATTAACTAGTTATTAATTATTTATTAATGTAATAAACTAAAAAGAAAATGAGAAAATGTTCAAGGAAATAAACTAAAAACTTAGAAAAGTCTAAAAATGTGTAAAACTTAATTTAGAACTCAAAATATATTTATTATACTATTTATATAATTACTATTAATTAAAAACTATTTATTAACTATTTAACTAATTAATTAGTTCTAATTATTATAATTACCAAATTAACAGTAGAATTTGTAAATTTATTTTTTACAGATTTCTAATAACTTATAAAACTTAGAAAAATTATAAAAACTTATCCTAGATTAAAATTTAATATAAAAACTATTTAATTTATTTATTTATACTAAAACTATTTAACTATTTTTGATTTTTTATAAATATTAAATGAACAAAGAAAAATCTGAAACTTTTTCTAAAAATAAACTAAGATGACAGGGACTTAAGAAAAATATAAAAAAGCTATGTTGTTATCAAAAATAAGCAAATGGTTTAAGCTAATAAGACCTAATAAGCACTAATTCTATTTTTTATTTCTTTTTGTGGTTTTTCTTTTACAAAACTATTAAACTACTGTAATTATCAAAGTTTAATAAAGACAAAAGATTTAAAACCTAAAAATAAGCAAAATGGAAGCTCATGAGTTCAACAGTGTGAGCTTTTGGCTCACAGTGAGAATTTTGAGCTTGAATAAGCTTTGAATAAGCTTCACACTAGGAACCAAAGATAAAATAATATGTATACTAGCTAAGGAACTGGAAAAGAGCAAGGTGGTACAATGATTAGCACTGAATAGCTTGGAATAAGCTAATAAGCACTTTCCATTCACCATAGTGAACCAACAGGTCTGTAGTCAAAGTTAAAGTCAAATTAAGCTTATGAAATAAGCTAATAAGCTCAAAATAAGGACTGAGATAACAAGCTTGGTTGGTGGGCTTTCCAAAAAGCCAAAGCTCACCTTGTGGGGTCCACTGGTGAGCTTTTTAGGAGCTTATGAAAAAGCTTAGATCTCACTGAATTGCTCAGTGGTTACAAGAATGGGACAAACAAAAAACTTATTGCAGCCCTATTAAATAAGCAAGAAATGAGAAAATAAGCACTGATACAAGAAATTGGGTTGCTTGGCTTCTCAAAGAACCAAATCTCACAAGCTAAGCTCAAGAAATGAGCTTATGATGAGCTTATGAACTTGACCAATTACACTGATGACTCAGTGTAATGGTTGAGTTTGGCAGAGATAAAAAGCACAATATAAGCACTCAAATCAATCAGAGATGGCAAATAAGCACTTAGAACATGTAAACAGCCACAAGGGCTTCTCAAAACAACAATTTGCACAATCAAACAAGCTCTAATGAAGCTTGTGCAAGCTTATGAAGTTAGATACCACAACTGTGCATAGGGCACTTTTTCAGAAAAGTAGCAACAAAAAGCCATAGAAAAAGCAGTGTAATAAGCAAACTAAAAATTATGAAAAATACTATCAAATAGACAAGCAACAAGACTACAATATCCCAAAAGCTCTCAAACCAAATCTCAATATCCAATCCACAAATTAAATCCAGAGTTTATTCAAAAATAAATTTTGTGAACTTTTGACTTTTTGAAGAACACACCAAGTTTGACTTTGGTGAGTTTTGATCTTGATCTAATCACTGATTATGTTGTTTTAGACTAGAATGAAACTAATTTAAGCAATCTAAACAACTTTGTAACACATAAACATGATTTAGACACATAAACATCCAACACAGATTCACACAATTGGATTTGAAGGTGATCTTGACTTTTTATCAAATGAACAATGGATTTTATGGTTTATATGAACTAATGTAACCTAAGTGAGTATGAAATAGCAAAGAACCACACACAAAACACACTGGAACACCAAATACTCAGCAAATCCAAACAAGCCTTCACAGACTATGATTTTTAGATTTTCAAAACAAATGATAGATTTAAACCACAAGATTGAAACAAAAGATCATGTAATGATGTAATAAGCTGATATGAGCACATAAACAACAATAATGACAACTAGAACACAAAAATCCATAGATCACAGTTTTCACAGTGAAATTGAATTTTCAAGCAACTATGGAAATTAACACACAAGCACAGGATGTTAAGCAATAATATGACTAAGTTACACCTAATGAACACTAAGAACCAAAAATTTGCAGATAAGAAACACTACTGTAGCAAATGCAAGAAATTGGTAAATTGAGCTTACAAGTGATCCAAGCTTGAATCTGAAAACCAAGAACCAAGAACACTTCCTATAGCTTACCACTAAGCACTAATACCCAAATCATCCAGAATCCATCATTCTTCTTGCTTGAATCACCATGAACACTGATTTTTTTATTTTTCACTGAATTTATTTGTATTTTTTTGTATTTTTGCTTTTTGATACTACACTGGATTTTATGGTTTC
>LBNU01032463.1:126903-153517 GCA_014162995.1 Artemisia annua
CCCCCCCACACTTAGAAATGAATATTGCCCTCAATATTCAAAGCACCGGGTATTAAACCAATACTTAGAACGTAAGAAGGAAATATTAACAACCTTTATTTCAGGTTTATTTACAAACATATTTTCATAAAGCTTCTTAAATAGAAGCTATCACTATTTTTAAAAGTGATGATTTATTTATTTATTTTTTTTTATTTTTTTATTTTTTTTAAGGTTATATACATATTTACATATGTATAACATAGGTGAAAACCTATGCTTATGCTACTGTTTTTGATTCCCGAGTCGCTAGCTTGACTCGAACCCGTATTGATTTGTCCTTGGGGAAATCCGAACAATATGTGGGGCATCTCCCCCACACTAGGATGGTACACACGGGTGAAAAACCCATGTTAATGCTAACATTTTTGTTTCTCGAGTCATTAGCTTGACTCGATCCCCGCATTTATTGGTTCATGGGGAAAGTTTGAAGATCTGGGACAACCATGGGTGGTATATCCTCTCCAAAATAGTGCTTTAACCGATGGCCATTCACTTTAAAATCAGGTCCGTCATTTTGAGATAACTCAATGGTACCATATGGATAAACTTTTGTAATAGTGAATGGACCAGACCAACGGGATTTTATTTTTCCCGAGAAGATCTTTAACCTTGAATTGAACAGAAGGACTCTATCACCAACGTTGAAAACGCGGTTCTTGATTTTAGAGTCATGAATCTTCTTTGTCTTTTCTTTATAGATCAAAGAGTTCTCGTATGCCTGATCACGTAGTTCAGTTAATTCATTCATTTGAACTTTACGGTGATCTCCCGTAGTTTGTAGGTCAAAGTTTGCATGTTTCAGGGCCCAATAGGCTTTGTGCTCTAGTTCTATTGGAAGATGACAAGCCTTTCCGTACACAAGCTTGTAGGGAGTACACCCGATAGGTGTTTTATAAGCTGTACGGAAGGCCCAGAGTGCATCATCCAATTTATCCGACCAGGATGTACGATTTTCTCCTACGGTCCTTTCCAGTATTCTTTTAATACCCCGATTTGAAACTTCTACTTGTCCACTTGTTTGTGGGTGGTATGCAGTAGAAAGACGGTGAGTTACATCATACTTTTGCATGACTTTGTCAAATTTGTCATTGCAGAAATGCGTACCACGATCACTGATGATAGCACGTGGAGTTCCAAAACGGGCAAACAGGGCTTTGAGGAATTTCACAACAACTCGGGCATCATTAGTGGAAAAAAGCTTTCGCTTCAACCCATTTTGACAGATAGTCAACAGCCACGAGAATGTATTTATTTCCTCGAGATGATGGAAATGGCCCCATAAAGTCAATGCCCCATACATCAAAGATTTCACAAACTTGAATTGCATTTTGAGGCAATTCATTTCGTTGTGAAATATTCCCGTGACGCTGACAAGAGTCACAGGTTTTGATGAAATCATGGGCATCTTTATAGATTGTGGGCCAATAAAACCCGGAATCAAACACCTTCTTGGCGGTGTAGTTGGGACTATGATGTCCCCCAGTAGGTCCAGCATGGCAAGCCTTGAGAATATCAACGGCTTCCTGACCATATACACATCGCCGGATGACTTGATCCGCACAGATTTTGAACAGGTAGGGGTCGTCCCAGAAGTAATGTTTAACATCTTTAAAGAATTTATTCTTCTGTTGGGACGTCATCCCTTTCACTATGAAGTTACCCGCATGGTAATTTGCGAAATCAGCAAACCATGGGGTGGTAGAGTCTCCACGAAAAGCAACCGCATTTAGTGTCTCGAGAGGAAAGGTTTCATTTATTTCCTTTTTCTCGTAAACATCTTGGTGTGGGTTCTCTAATCGGGACAGATGATCAGCAGCTAGGTTCTCAGCTCCTTTTTTATCACGTATAATGATATCAAATTCTTGTAGGAGGAGAACCCAACGGAGCAATCTCGGCTTTGCATCTTGTTTTGCAAAGAGATATTTGAGAGCCGAGTGATCCGTATACACTACGCATTTAGTCAATATCAAATAAGGCCGAAACTTCTCAAATGCATACACCACGGCTAATAATTCTTTTTCCGTTGTGGTGTAATGAGTTTGAGCTTCAGTCATAGTTTTGCTTGCGTAGTGGATAGGCTGAAAGTGTTTAGTTTTTCGTTGCCCCAGGACTGTACCGATAGCAAAATCACTTGCATCGCACATGAGTTCAAAGGGAAAATCCCAGTCGGGGGCAACTAGAATGGGTGCCTCAGTAAGCTTTTTCTTTAATGTTTCAAAAGCTTCAATGCACTCAGGTGAGAAGATAAAAGGAGTATCCTTTTCAAGAAGATGGGTCATGGGCCGGGAGATTTTAGAAAAATCTTGTATGAATCTACGATAGAATCCGGCATGACCTAAAAAACTCCTAATACCTTTGACGGTAGTGGGATGAGGTAATTTAGCAATGACATCAACCTTAGCTCTGTCAACCTCAATCCCGTTCTTTGATATCTTATGGCCTAGGACAATGCCTTCTTTGACCATAAAATGACTCTTCTCCCAATTTAGACAAAGATTGGTGTCTTCACACCTTTTCAGCATGTTTTCTAAATGGGAGAGACATGTTTGGAATGAATCCCCAATGACTGAAAAGTCATCCATAAAGACCTCCATTGTTTTCCCGATCATGTCGGAGAATATGGCCATCATACACCTTTGGAACGTGCCTGGAGCATTACATAAGCCAAAAGGCATACGTTTATAAGCAAAGGTTCCATAAGGGCATGTGAAGGTAGTCTTTTCTTGATCCTGTGGATCAATGGGGATTTGAAAGTAACCCGAGAAACCGTCAAGGAAACAATAGTACTCGTTTCCCGCTAATCTCTCAAGCATCTGATCCATGAAGGGTAGAGGAAAATGGTCTTTACGGGTGGCGTCATTTAACTTACGATAGTCAATGCACACACGCCATCCCGTAACCAGTCGAGTTGGAATCAACTCGTTTTCATCATTGGTGACAACAGTTATGCCACCCTTCTTTGGAACACAGTGAATGGGACTAACCCAAGGACTATCAGATATCGGGTAAATCAATCCTGCATCAAGAAGTTTGAGAACCTCTTGTTTGATAACATCGTGGATTTTAGGATTTACTCGTCTTTGATGTTGGACTGCTGGTTTAAAGTCATCCTCCATTAAAATCTTGTGAGTACAAAATTCAGGGTTGATACCCTTTATGTCGGAGAGTTTCCAAGCAATTGCTTGCTTGTGTGACTTTAAGACCTTTATGAGAGCAGTCTTTTCCTCATCACTTAAATCTTTAGCAATAATGACGGGTAATTTATCATCACCCTCCAAAAATGCATATTCAAGATGAGGTGGCAAGTCTTTGAGTTCGACCTCAGGAAATTCTTCAGTTTTCTCAACTGATTTGATTTCCTCATTATGAAGTTCTATGGGAGGGAGTGGAGGAGAATTGTCCTGATTCAACAATTTCTCGAGAAGAAGAAGATCTCCCTCCAGATCAATCTCATTGTTATCAATTCCCTCTGGAACTGAATCACTTTTGAGAAACGCCTCGACCTCTTCCAAAAGAAAATCACTTCCCTCAAACGGAGTGAGAGAAGGGGAAGAGTCGGAAATGATAGGTTGAGAAGACGGAGTGGAATCAACACCCGAAGAATTATGAACGTAACCAAGAACTTCTTGAGAGTACTCCTCTGAAGCAACATCAATGACATCTATTCGGTTAACCGATTCAGAGTCATAATTTGAGGAGTACCTCGAAGTTTGATCGAGGTTAAAGGTGATAGCTTCGTTACCAACACGTAAAGTGATTTCATGCTCAAATACATCAATGAGAGCATGGCCCGTTCTTAGGAATCCTCTTCCAAGAATGAGAGGAACCCTTTGATCAGCATCGAATTCAACAACCACAAAGTCAGCTGGAAAATGGAACTTTCCTACTTTCACAAATACATCCTCAGCAATGCCGAGGGGATGAGATATGGTACGATCTGCAAGCTCAAGAGTCATGCATGTAGGAGTAAGATCCGGAAGAGAAAGTTTCTTCCAAACTGAATGAGGCATCAGGTTGATGCTTGCACCAAGATCGGCCAAGGCATAGCATTCAACCATTCCTGGAAATACACAAGGTATTAGAAACTTTCCAGGATCTCCAAGCTTTTCGGGAAGCTTCTTTAAGATAACTGCTGAGCAGTTTTCGTTTAGTGGAGTTCTTGCCATTTCAAACAGTTTTTCCTTGTTGCTTAACAAGTGTTTGATTGTTGATGCAAACTTGGGCATCAGAATGATAGCATCCGCAAAGCTTATGTCAAAGTGTAATTCTTTAAAGATTTGAAAGAATTTGTCCATTTGTTGACTAGCCTTCTCGCGGAGCTTTTGCTCATTTAAACGTGATGGGTAAGGAATAGAAGTTTTGGATTTAGGGTTTTCAACCGGGATTTCATGTGATTCAAAAACAACTCCTGGTTTAGACTTGGGTTTTGGGACAACTTGAGGGTGGACGTCGTCGGTATCTCCGTTATTAGTAGGAGATACTTTGTCCTTTGTCACCTCATGTTCACTTTCCACTACCTTAGAAGGAGGAGAAGAAGAGGTAGTAGGAATAGTGGGTCCCTCATATGAAACACCACTTCTGGTTGTGATCGCCTTTGCATCGCCCCTCGGATTAGCGATCGTGTTGCTAGGTAAAGTACCTGAGCCCGAGGGTCGATCATTTAAAGACTTTTTGATCTCAGAGATCTGGCTGACCAACAACCTGTTTGTTTCTTCCTGAGTTTTCATGAACTGCTTTAACAACTCATCAGATGATGGTTGTGGAGCTGGGAGAATGGCTTGAGTTTGGTTAGGGAAATTTTGGATTCGGTTATTTTGATTATAACCTTGATGTTGGAAATTCCCTTGATTTGGATTACCATTTCCCTGAAAATGATTTCCTGGATTGAAATTGTTCCGATTAAAGTTTCCTTGGTTTTGGAAACCTTGGTGTTGTCCTGGATTGAAATTCCCTTGGTTTTGATAACCTTGGTTCATTCGAGGTTGGTTTTGGTTCCGATTTTGAAAATGCTGGTTTTGGTTAAACCCGGGTGGTCCTTGATAATTGCTAGCACGGTAACTTGGTTCAATTTGAGGACGGTATTGATTACCTCCTTGATTTGAAGTACCGGCTATAGCATTGGCTTCAAAAGGACTACCATCGGTGGCAGTACAGTTGTAGTATGCATGAGGGCCACCACAAGTGACACAGACTTCCACTTTCTTCACTTCAGCATGTGAAGGATTTTGTGTGAAAGTGACTTTCTTTTGGTTTAAGAGAACCAAAGCTTGAATAGCATCCGTGAGTTTGTCAATTTTAGCATCGGTGCTAGAAGTACTCACGGGAGATGAAGTAGAAGGTCCAGCACTAGCATGAGATTGATATTGCTTAGTTCGTGCAGAGCGGACCTGAGACTTGTTTTCAATGATTGTCAAAGCTTCTTTTGTGGTTTTGCTCAAAAAATTACCTCCCGCGGAGGCATTAAGAGAATCTTGGTCAGATTGGCTTAAACCATTATAGAAGGTGTCCATTTGCATTAACTCGGTAAAACCATGATGCGGACATCTGCGAAGCAATTCTTTGTAACGATCCCATGCCTCACCAAATGATTCATCAAATCTTTGTGTGAATTTCATGATCTCATTTTTAAGACTTGTAGTTCTGTGGGGAGGATAGAATTCGTTCACAAACTTTGTAACTAAATCTTCCCATGTTTCAATCGAACGAGGAGGTTGTTTTTCAAGCCAAATCCGGGCTTGCCCCTCGAGGGAAAATGGGAATAGAAGAAGTTTAATTGCTTCATGTGGGACATTTTTGTATTTGATGGTAGATGCGATCTTATTAAACCATCGAATATGAGCATGAGGATCGTCCCTCTCAAAACCATAGAATTGGCTTTGGGTTACAAGATTCAGTAACCCGGTTTTGAGCTCAAAAGTGTCAGCCACGATGGCTGGAACAATAATGGCATCTCCATAACCCTCAATGGGTGCCTGGAGAAGCTCATTCATTGGGCGGTCTTCTGTCATGATGACAGGGGTTTTGGGTTCAGTACGTATCTCGGGTACGACTGATGGAGCAGAACGTCTACGATATCTCCGAGGTATGTTTGCAAGCTCACGGAAAGGGCTTGATGACCTAGAAGAACGAGTGCGCATGCACTAAGACGAGTCTAAGATTCCTTGAAGTGAAGGAAACTCAGAAAAGGTTGAGAAGAATATTTTTGGTTTATAAAAATTTTTCTTGAAATAAATCCAAGTTTCACAGTAACTTAACCCAATAATCACAAATGAGTGGCTTCTTTGAAAAAGGTATACCACTCACATAGATACAAAGGTAAGTTATATTCTTTGGTTGTGAACTTATTATGGTTTACAACAGCCCTCCTTACACGGAAGACCGAGGATGTTTATTTTATTTAGTTTTTTTTTTGGTGAAATACTTGGTGACAAGTATTCCTTTTTATATTATATATATATTAAAAAGAAAAAGAAAATATTTTTGTATTTTATATTGTTTATGGAAGAAAAATATGATATTTATATAAGGGATATATACTATGGATAGATATTCAACAAACTGATGCTTCAAAAATTCGTAGTACGCAGCACAGCTCCCCGGCAGCGGCGCCAAAAATTGATTGGCTCAAAACCAACAGGTTTGTCACACAAGCTAGCCACTTGTGAATGGCTAACCGTAACAAAGAAACCCTGAAAGTCTAGAGCACAATACAATGAAGTCCTGGAGAGTTTAGTGTTTCCCCGGGTCGTTAAAGTCCCAAAGAGATGTGATATTCTGAATAAAAACGAATTTCGAGATCAAAATATGTCGAATAGAAAAGGGGTATATGAACAAAATCGATCACTTTAACTAAAGTTAAAATCTGTAAATTACAGCGACTTAAATGCAAATTAAATAAAATAAAAATATAAAACTATAATTAAAAATGATGATTATGAAATTTATAACAAAAATAAAAAGTAAATATTAATTATGATTATTAAAACAAAAACAAATTATCTAAAAATGAGAAAATAACTTAGGAAATGAAAAATGAAATTCTAAAAATGTAAAATAACTTTAGAAAATGATTAAAAACTTAAAAACTTATTTATCTAATTATTTATATAATTATTATTACTTAAAAACTATTTATAATTACTTAAACAAATTAAAAATACAACTAAATAGGAAATTATCCTAAAAATTGCAAATTCAATTTCTAAAAGTCTATGATAACTTAAAATAAAATTTAGAAAATTAAAACTATTTCTATGACTATTTAATTACTAATTATTAATTATTAACTAGTTATTAACTATTTATTAATGTAATAAACTAAAAAGAAAATGAGAAAATGTTCAA
The DNA here is from genome assembly GCA_014162995.1 of Artemisia annua. NCBI lineage: Eukaryota > Viridiplantae > Streptophyta > Magnoliopsida > Asterales > Asteraceae > Artemisia > Artemisia annua. The sequence goes on from LBNU01032463.1 coordinate 134,290, forward strand.
GGAAATAAACTAAAAACTTAGAAAAGTCTAAAAATGTGTAAAACTTAATTTAGAACTCAAAATATATTTATTACACTAATTATATAATTACTATTAATTAAAAACTATTTATTTATTAATTATCTATTTAATTAATTAAAATTACAAAAGCTATTAAATGAACAGTGAAATATGCAAATATATTTTTTACAGATTACAAATAACTTATAAAACTTAGAAAAATTATAAAAAGTTATCCTAGATAAAAATCTAATACAAAAACTATTTAATTTATTTATTTATACTAAAACTATTTAACTGTTTTTGATTTTTTATAAATATTAAATGAACAAAGAAAAATCTGAAACTTTTTCTAAAAATAAACTAAGATGACAGGGACTTAAGAAAAATATAAAAAAGCTATGTTGTTAACAAAAATAAGCAAATGGTTTAAGCTAATAAGACCTAATAAGCACTAATTCTATTTTTTATTTCTTTTTGTGGTTTTTCTTTTACAAAACGATTAAACTACTGTAAATATCAAAGTTTAATAAAGACAAAAGATTTAAAACCTAAAAATAAGCAAAATGGAAGCTCATGAGTTCAACAGTGTGAGCTTTTGGCTCACAGTGAGAATTTTGAGCTTGAATAAGCTTTAAATAAGCTTCACACTAGGAACCAAAGATAAAATAATATGCATACTAGCTAAGGAACTGGAAAAGAGCAAGGTGGTACAATGATTAGCACTGAATAGCTTGGAATAAGCTAATAAGCACTTTCCATTCACCACAGTGAACCAACAAGTCTGCAGTCAAAGTTAAAGTCAAATTAAGCTTATGAAATAAGCTAATAAGCTCAAAATAAGGACTGAGATAACAAGCTTGGTTGGTGGGCTTTCCAAAAAGCCAAAGCTCACCTTGTGGGGTCCACTGGTGAGCTTTTTAGGAGCTTATGAAAAAGCTTAGATCTCACTGAATTGCTCAGTGGTTACAAGAATGGGACAAACAAAAAACTTATTGCAGCCCTATTAAATAAGCAAGAAATGAGAAAATATGCACTGATACAAGAAATTGGGTTGCTTGGCTTCTCAAAGAACCAAATCTCACAAGCTACGCTCAAGAAATGAGCTTATGATGAGCTTATGAACTTGACCAATTACACTGATGACTCAGTGTAATGGTTGAGTTTTGCAGAGATAAAAAGCACAATATAAGCACTCAAATCAATCAGAGATGGAAAATAAGCACTTAGAACATGTAAACAGCCACAAGGGCTTCTCAAAACAACAATTTGCACAATCAAACAAGCTCTAATGAAGCTTGTGCAAGCTTATGAAGTTAGATACCACAACTGTGCACAGGGCACTTTTTCAGAAAAGTAGCAACAAAAAGCCATAGAAAAAGCAGTGTAATAAGCAAACTAAAAATTATGAAAAATACTATCAAATAGACAAGCAACAAGACTACAATATCCCAAAAGCTCTCAAACCAAATCTCAATATCCAATCCACAAATTAAATCCAGAGTTTATTCAAAAATAAATTTTGTGAACTTTTGACTTTTTGAAGAACACACCAAGTTTGACTTTGGTGAGTTTTGATCTTGATATAATCACTGATTATGTTGTTTTAGACTAGAATGAAACTAATTTAAGCAATCTAAACAACTTTGTAACACATAAACATGATTTAGACACATAAACATCCAACACAGATTCACACAATTGGATTTGAAGGTGATCTTGACTTTTTATCAAATGAACAATGGACTTTATGGTTTATATGAACTAATGTAACCTAAGTGAGTATGAAATAGCAAAGAACCACACACAAAACACACTGGAACACCAAATACTCAGCAAATCCAAACAAGCCTTCACAGACTATGATTTTTAGATTTTCAAAACAAATGATAGATTTAAACCACAAGATTGAAACAAAAGATCATGTAATGATGTAATAAGCTGATATGAGCACATAAACAACAATAATGACAACTAGAACACAAAAATCCATAGATCACAGTTTTCACAGTGAAATTGAATTTTCAAGCAACTATGGAAATTAACACACAAGCACAGGATGTTAAGCAATAATATGACTAAGTTACACCTAATGAACACTAAGAACCAAAAATTTGCAGATAAGAAACACTACTGTAGCAAATGCAAGAAATTGGTAAATTGAGCTTACAAGTGATCCAAGCTTGAATCTGAAAACCAAGAACCAAGAACACTTCCTATAGCTTACCACTAAGCACTAATACCCAAATCATCCAGAATCCATCATTCTTCTTGCTTGAATCACCATGAACACTGATTTTTTTATTTTTCACTGAATTTATTTGTATTTTTTTGTATTTTTGCTTTTTGATACTACACTGGATTTTATGGTTTCGAATAGCTTTAGAAAGCTATATAGGGAGCTTATGTGAGCTTTTCAGTCCATTAATCACTACCACAACCACAATTCAAGGTTTTCACTCTTGAAAGGGACAATATCAAAGCATAAATAACATTATAACATAAATGATGAAATTAAGACTGGAAATATAATGAAGAACAATAGAAAATGATAATAAGATGCTTTAGATTAATAAAAACAAAGTGTTTGAAACAAATGAACATAAACGAAATACAATTAACTAAGTTAAGCTAGATAACTCTTTCTCTTCCTCTCTTCTCTTTATATGGGCCTCAATTAGGGTTCCACTGCATCTCTGATCATTTCCCACTTGATTCCTAGCCATTGGATGGGCTAATTTTGATCCTAGCCATTGATTCAGTTTTGGCGGGAAATTCAGTTGTTGACTTTTAGTCAACAATTGTGGGTTAGCATTTATTGTGGCGTGTTAGGGATGGGGTAATGATGGTTTTGGGTGGTGGAGATGGTGCAAGTGGGTGGAAGCAGGAGGTGGCAGTGGAGGTGGTGTTGAGGTGTGAACGGGGAAGGAAATGAGGGAGTTTTATAACGTTTTATTTTAAACGTTGGGTTTGGGCTGGGGTGTTGGGCCAAAGAAAGAAAAGAGAAAAGAAATGGTGGGCTGGGTTATAGGGTGTTGGGTTTATTTGGGATTTATAATAAAAAGGGATCCGTTTGGTTTAAGGTTTAAACAAGGACCAAAAATGTAATTTTGCCAAACTTGAGGGACCTGTTATGGCATGTTTCCAAAATTATCACAAGGACCATAATTGCCATATTTGAATAGTACAAGGNAGTATTATGATTAGTCCACGAATGCTAGACTAACAAACATACCTTAGCTATTTGTCTAACTAGCCTAATTCTAGCATTGCTCCAAGCTTCTTAAACCATACATCCTAAACACTTTACACATCCATATACATAATACGAATACAATAAATCAATATTATAACTTGTTATAACCACATTACTTACCTCAATTTCTATTGCTACTCTACCAAGCAATTCTATCATCAAAACCTTTTGATTTCTAAGCAAGTATTATCATCATTAACACTTATCATTTCTGCAATATGGAAGTCTAATCTTACCCATTAACATACATAAACTCATTTCTTACATGCATATTATCATATCATGATCATATGAAATAACCTCCCAAATTTACTAATTTAATCAATTCCCATTAAAAGAATCACTTAAACTATTATTTCATCACTTTAACTTAAAACCTTTTTTACCAAAAAATCTGCGATTTGACTCATAAACCCTAACTCTAATTAATCAAGAATTATTGATTATATCTTGTAGGGATTGAAGCTAGGGACTCACTCTTACATTATTAGAACAATCAATTCATCTTCAATCTGGCACCAACAAACTCTTGTCATCCCTCCTCTTTTGCTAGGCCACGTCCCACACACACATATAAAAACATTCTGGAATTTTTTGGAAATGCCACAGAATTATCTAGTTATAAGTTTGAACTAGTTTGGTTAGTCACTTAGTTGGCACATTTAGCTTCTCAAGTCTCATTTTCTAATACTTGAACCTCATAACACTTTCATAAACATTTACATTTAATTAACACTTAACTTTAAGTAAGACTATTTGGTTTGACATTCTATTTCAAACTTGATGACTAGCCGATCATATAAACTTTGCAAACACATCATCTTCTTAGTTAAACTTCTATAAGGCATAATAATAATCAGATATTTAAGGGCAAATTTTTTAAAAAGGTATTATATTTGCTATCATTTGTTTTTACGAGTAGCGAACAAATAATCAGATATCTAAGGGCACATTTTTTAAAAAGGTATTATCTTGGTTTGACATTCTATTTCAAACTTTGCAAACACATCATCTTCTTAGTTAAACTCCTGGTGTCAAAAAATTTAAGAACAAACCTGAAATTTTTGATTGTATTACAAAATTTTCATAATTCATCTGTGAAGATAATTGTTTTTAAAATTCTACATCGATTCTTACTTGTTTGTCCTCTAATTTTGTCAAAAAATTTCAGGTTTTTTTCTTACTAAAATCACTATAACATAGACTTCACATTTCATTTCCTTTGTTAAGATAACCTTTATAAAAAAGAAAAAGAAAAAAAAATGAAACTAAAATCAAAGTTCGTCGAACTAGGGATTAGCATAGTTCTGGAACTGGTTGGAACCGGTGGATCCGAGAACCGATTTTTCTGAAAAGTGGGAACCGAGAACCGAACCGAATATAGTTTTTGGTTCCGGTTTCAATTCCGGTTCCGGTTCTTTTGGATCTATCTGTATAGGAACCGCTTTTCTATTAAGTTAATAAAAAAAACAAAAAATCAAACTTTTTAAAAACTTGCAACCATTTACATTTAAGTAAATAACATTTAACAACTAAACCATAAACTCAAATAATCAATGTGACTGCGTGATTATGATAGATAATAAAAAATTTGGCTACGTAATGATGATAGATAATAAAGAATGTATTAATAATAGTGGCTACGTGATGGTGTTAGATAATAAACAATGTATTAATAAAAGTGCTAGCAAATTTTAGCATGATGAACATGTAAAAGCTAATCGAATGCAAATAAAAATAAAGGGCAAATTACCTGAAAATGTATTTAACCTACCACTTTTTACTATTGTATGTAGCATTCTTTTTTTCCCTAATCTGTCAATGAACTTGCAAAATCCGTTCATTGCGTGTAGCGGTGACCTGTTTGACCTGCCCAACTAACGATCGTTAGGTTTATTATTGCAATATTAGTCCTTTAGACTAACGATTGTTTATAATGGCTACATACAATGACAAAAACTAACAAGTTAGACGACTTTTATTATTTTTAAAATTTACATACGTTTTTTACACGTTTTGCACACATTTTTATACACATTTTTATACACCTGTTTATACACATTTATACACACGTTTTTATACACGTTTTTATGCATATTTTTATACGGATTTTTATACACACATTTGTATAAACGTTTTTATGCACGTTTTTAAAATATTTCAATACATACATTTTTATACGTTTTCGTCTGTTTTTTTACGTTTTAAAAAAAAAAATGTTTTCACACGTTTTTTTTACGTTTTTGACAATTTTTTACGTTTTCGTCCGTTTTTTACATTTTCATCCGTTTTTAACGTTTTCGCCCGTTTTTTTATGTTTTCGCCCGTTTTTTTAGGTTTTCGTCAGTTTTTTACGTTTTCACCCGTTTTATTATGTTTTCATCAGTTTTTTACGTTTTCGTCATTTTTTTACGTTTTCACCCGTTTTTTTAACGTTTTCGTCCGTTTTTTTTACGTTTTCGCCATTTTTTTACGTTTTCGTCCGTTTTTTTACCTTTTGTTCTGTTTTTTTTTACATTTTCGCCTTTTTTTTACGTTTTCGTCTATTTTTATACGTTTTCGTCCGTTTTTTACGTGTTCGCTATTTTTTTACGCTTTCGCCTGTTTTATTACGTTTTCGGCCGTTTTTTTACGTTTTCATCTGTTTTTTTACGTTTACGCACTTTTTTTACGTTTTCGTTCGTTTTTTTATATTCCAGCCCGTTTTTTATGTTTTCGTCCCTTTTTTACGTTTTCGCCTATTTTTTTATTTTTTCGTCCGTTTTTTATGCTTTCGCCCATTTTTTTAGGCTTTAGCTCGTTTTATTACGTTTTTGCCCTTTCTTTACGTTACGTAAAAAAATGGCAAAAACGTAAAAAAACGGATGAAAACGTAAAAAAAGGGCGAAAACGTAAAAAAAACGGACGAAAACATAAAAAACTGATGAAAACGTAATAAGACGGGCAAAAACGTAAAAATACAGACGAAAACGTAAAAAATAGGGTGAAAACGTAAAAAAACAGACGAAAACGTAAAAAAACGGATGAAAACGTAAAAAAAGGGTGAAAACATAAAAAAACAGACGAAAACATAAAAAACTGATGAAAACGTAATAAGACGGGCAAAAACGTAAAAAAACTGATGAAAACGTAAAAAATAGGACGAAAACGTAAAAAAAACAGACGAAAACGTAGAAAAACGGACCAAAACGTAAAAAAACGGACGAAAACGTAAAAAAAAACGGGCGAAAACGTAAAAAAACAGACGAAAGCGTATAAAAATGTATGTATTGAAATATTTTAAAAACGTGTGTAAAACCGTGCATAAAGACATGTTTATAAAAACGTGCATAAAAACGTGTATACAAAAACATGCATAAAAACGTGTATAAAAACGTGTGTATAAACGTGTATAAAAATGTGTATAAAAACGTGTATAAAAATATGTGCAAAAACGTGTAAAAACGTACATAAATTTTAAAAATAATAAAAGTCATCTAACTTGTATTTTTTGTCATCGTATGTAGCCATGATAAACGATCGTTAGTCTAAAGGACTAACATTGCAATGATAAATCTAACGATCGTTAGTTTAACCTGCCCCAGCAGGTTAAACAAGTCACCGCTACACGCAATGAACGGATTTTGCAAGTTCATTGACAGATTGGGGAAAAAAAGAAGGCNTCAAATGCTATACCACTATTTCATACATGTCTCTGACAAAAATTGAACCATAAAGTCTTGATCAATACTTCATCGATACGCGTGTCACCTATCATCGGTTTTAACTTTTAAGCAGCTCGAATATTGATTTTCTATTTAGACACCAGTTTCGGTGAAGTATGACGACCGACAGATTTTTTTTGTGCTACATGCGATTGAAAATCCTGGATCCGCCACTGCAGCTGGGCCTTTTGGTCAAAACCAACCGGCGGCGAAAGTGGTCCTGACCGATGGCTAAATCCATCACAAGTTCACTTTTCGAAAAACATACTTCAAAGACTCAAAAATTTACAAAACTTTGCAGATATATTAATATAAATCATATTTTGCAGTTATGTACATTTTTTACCTCAACAACAAGCGGAAGCTAACTTTTGGAAAATATGTGTGTAATGCCAAACACCCCTTTAATACATACCAAATATAATTTGTCCATAACCCTTGGACATAACATAAAATCTGCAACTCTACTTTAAAAATACATAAGACAATCAACAAAACTTCGCTTTCCAAAAGAATACAAGTTGATGACTCATGGAGGTTTAATTTGTTCAAGCATGGCATTCTGTCATTACTTGCCTACATACGAGGCAAGCACTTCCATTCCATCACTTCACTTCATAATCCTTTAATCACATAACCTACAAAACATGTCAACAACTAAAACGTAAGCTTTATGTTTAGTAAATAATAGACATAAGAAGCTATCATATACAGCTCATCACGCTAGCATTGCATATTCTCCTTAACAAGTCTAATTAACTAGTCACACAATCACTTGCACACATAACACTTTAATCATTCAATCACTTGCAATCATAGCACTTAAACAATCATTCACTTTATCAACTAACATCAATATAAATCAACCTCGTACTATGATTAGTCCACGAATGCTAGACTAACAAACATACCTTAGCTATTTGTCTAACTAGCCTAATTCTAGCATTGCTCCAAGCTTCTTAAACCATATATCCTAAACACTTTACACATCCATATACATAACACGAATACAATAAATCAATATTTAACTTGTTATAACCATATTACTTACCTCAATTTCTATTGCTACTCTACCAAGCAATTCTATCATCAAAACCTTTTGATTTCTAAGCAAGTATCATCATCATTAACACTTTATCATTTCTGCAATAAGGAAGTCTAATCTTACCCATTAACATACATAAACTCATTTCTTACATGCATATTATCATATCATGATCATATGAAAAAACATCCCAAATTTACTAATTTAATCAATTCCCATTAAAAGAATCACTTAAACTATTATTTCATCACTTTAACTTAAAACCAAGGTTATAAATAGCGTGAAGCGCGGCGTAGCGGCATAGCTAAGCCTCAAGCTTTAGCGTGAGGCGTTGCGTCATAGCGTTTTTAAGGCGTGATTCAAAGCGGCAAAAAATATTTATAGAGTTGTCAATATTAGTTAGCTAATACGCTTAAAACTCAGTTATCGATTTACTAAGCCCGAGTAAATACTTGTAAATAAGCTCAAGTCAAATAAATCTCTTTAAAAAAATAAAAAATAAAAATAAAATCTTAAAAGCTTCAAAAAATGGCGCCACGCCTTGCGCTATAGCGCGCTTTATCACGCTTTGTTGCACGCTACGCCTAGAGATGACGCCTTGGCCTGTTTCGTAACGTGGAGGCCACGTCTCACGCTATGGCGCCGCTATAGCGGCGCTATAGCACGCTATTTAGAACCCTGCTTAAAACCCTTTTTACCAAAAATCTTCAATTTGACTCATAAACCCTAACTCTAATTAATCAAGAATTATTGATTATATCTTGTGGGGATTGAAGCTAGGGACTCACTCTTACATTAGAACAATCAATTCATCATCAATCTGGCACCAACAAACTCTTGTCATCCCTCCTCTTTTGCTAGGCCACGTCCCACACACATATAAAAACATTATGGAATTTTTTGGAAATGCCACAGAATTATCTAGTTATAAGTTTTGTACTACTTTGGTTAGTCACTTAGTTGGCACATTTAGCCTCTCAAGTCCCATTTTCTAATATTTGAACCTCATAACACTTTCATAAACATTTACTTAACATTTAACTAACACTCAACTTTAAGTAGGACTATTTGGTTTGACATTCTATTTCAAACTTGATGACTAGCCAATGATATAAACTTTGCAAACACATCATCTTCTTAGTTAAACTTCTACAACGCATAATAATAATCAGATATTTAAGGGCAAATGTTTTAAAAGGGTATCATATTTGCTATCATTTGTTTTTACGAGTAGCGAACAACTTTTTTTTATTATACGGGTACTTTCTTTCAAATTTGGCCTTTTTGAGGTATTTTGCGATATTTTGTGACATTTTTGCCCCTCTCAACTAATAGGTTTTATTTTTTTTTATTTATTTTTTTTTTGAAGGGCAAAAATATTACAAAGTACATTAAGAAGGACGAATTTTAAAGAAAAGTACTCCTATGAGTAAAAAAATTTGTTCACTGCCAAAAAAAAAAATGTCAAATATGATACTTTTTAAAAATATGTGCCCAATATTTAAAACACGTTTTGGAGGGTAATATTTCTTCCACCGGTTCTTACTTGTAAAAAATCATATTTTTTCTACTAAAATCATTTCGCTATTCATTTTTACTTTGAAAACCAATGTCTTTAAAAAGAAATCATCGTTTTNAAGAACAAACCGGAAATTTTTGATTGTATTACAAAATTTTCATAATTCATTTTAACTGTGAAGATAATTGTTTTAAGAGTAAATTACACCGTTCGTCTCTGTGGTTTGCTTCAAATCACTACCGTAGTCTCTAATCTTATTTTTTTGCTTTTTTGCTCCTTATGGTTTACATATTGCACGCTGTCAGTCCTTATCGATAACTATCGTTATCTTCTCCGTTAGATCCGAATTGACAAGTGACAACTTTATTCCATTAACCAAGCGATCATTTGCAACGTCAGTCCTTTATACTAACGACCGTTTTTAATTAACTCAAATTTTACTTTTCTTAAAAAAAAAACTTTTCTACACGGTTTTTATCGTTTTCGCCCGTTTTCATGCGTTTTCTTATGTTTTCGTCCGTTTTTATACGTTTTCGTCCGTACTTATATGTTTTCGTCTGTTTTTCTTACGGTTTCATACGTTTTTATACGTTTTCTTACTTTGTCATATGATTTTATCTGGTTTTATACGTTTTTGTCAGCTTTTATACGTTTTCATCCGTTTTTTACGCTTTTGTCCGTTTTTCCTACATTTTCATATGTTTTCATCCGTTTTTATATGTTTTCGCTCGTTTTCTTACATTTTCACCCGTTTTCTTACATTTCTATACGTTTTCTTACGTTTTTGTCTGTTTTTATATGTTTTTGTCCATTTATATACATTTTGTTATACATTTTTTCTTGTGTTTTCATACGTTTTTATCCATTTTCATATGTTTTAATACATTTTCATCTGTGAGAAAAACTAATAAAACAAGCAAAAACGTATAAAACAGATAGAAACATATAAAAACGAATAAAAATGCAAGAAAAACGTATAAAATAGATGAAAACGTATATAAACGGACAAAAACGTATAAAAACGGATGAAAACGTATAAAAACGGGTGAAAACATAAGAAAACGAGCGAAAATGTATAAAAACAGATGAAAACGTATAAAAACTGATGTAAATATATAAAAAGAGATGAAAACAAATAAAAATGTATAAAATGAATAAAACGCAAGAAAAACGTATAAAAACGGACGAAAACGAATTTAAACGGATGAAAATGTATAAAAATAGATGAAAACGTATAAAATCGGATTAAAACGTAAGAAAAATGGACAAAAGCGTAAAAATAGGAGGAAAAAGTATAAAAACAGACAAAAACGTATAAAAACGGATAAAACCGTATGAAAACGGATAAAACGTATGAAAACGTAAGAAAAAATAGACGAAAACATAAGAAAACGAATGAAAACTGGCGAAAACGGGCGTAAACAATAAAAACCAAAGTTTGAGTTAATTAGAAACGACCGTTAGTATAAAGGACTAATGTTGCAAATGATCGTTTGGTTAATGGACTAACGTTGCCAATTGACAATTGGGAGCTAACGGAGAAGATAACGGCAGTTAGCAATAAGGACTGACAGTGTGCAATATGTAAACCATAAGGAGCAAAAAAGTAAAAGAAAAAAAAAAAAAAAAAAAAAAAAAAAAAAAAAAAAAAAAAAAAAAAAAAAAAAAAAAAAAAAAAAAAAAAAAAAAAAAAAAAAAAGAGAAAAAGATCAGAGACTACGGCAGTAATTTGGAGCAAACCACAGGGACGATTTCCTTGTCGATTCTTACTTGTTTGTCCTCTAATTTTTGTCAAAAAGTTTCAGGTTTTTTTCTTACTAAAATCACTATAACATAGACTTCAGATTTCATTTCCTTTGTTAAGATAACCTTTAAAAGAAAAGAAAAAAAAATGAAACTAAAATCAAAGTTCGTAACGAACTGTAGATTTAAGATCTTAAACATGAAAGAAATGAAGATGTTCAAAAAATCTGAAAATTTTGATTTGAAATTAGATTAAAAAACGAGTAGGAATCCCAAGAAAAAAAAAATTAAAAGTTTTCCTCCGTTTTGACTTAAATCCACAATAGATCCGCAGATCACTTACAATTGATTTTTTTCATCCACACGAAACAAATACTCTGTCTACATATATAAACCCTATATATATTTTATTTCCTAAACTTATTACATGTTTTCTTTATAACATGATAATCTTTTGGATTGTGGTTAAACACTTTTGACATAAAATTAATCACACGACACGAAGCACATTTTTGGTATGTTTGATAGAAATATTACTTATGTGGCCAAACATCTAGTATAAAGCAAGTACCAGCCTCCTACAACGAGTACCAATTTACACCCAAACAAATATTTACATGCATAAAAAATGATCACCCTCAACATGATTCAAAATTCCTCATCAACTTTTATATTTTCATTAACAGTCATCTTCCTCATGTTTTTATTCTACACCAAGCCTCTTAACAAGAATGCTTTGAGTAAACAACACCCACTACCACCTGGTCCAACACCTTTGCCATTGATTGGTTGCATCATTCAAATGTTTCGAAATCGGCCAACTTTCCGGTGGATCGACAAGCTCATGGAGCAATATGACACCCCTATACTTTGCATGCGTATAGGACCATCAACCCATATCATAGTAGTCTCCTCCCCAAACATAGCATGTGAATTCCTAAAAAAACAAGACGCAAACTTTGCATCAAGGCCTGAAATCTTGTCTGCTTATTTAATAAGCGAAGGTTATCGTTCAACAATCGTGTCTCCTTTGGGGAACCAATGGCAGAAGATGAGAAGAATCGTAAACCAAAACATCCTTTCCTTGCCAGTACACAAATGGCTCCAACCAAAACGAGACGAAGAAGCCAATCACTTGCTTTCTTACATATGCAATCAAATAGAGAGAAAAAATTCACTAATTGATGGTGGATTAGTGAACATTCGATCCGCAAGTCAACACTATTGTGGAAACTTAATAAGGCGGATGGTTTTTGGGTCAAATTTTTTTAGAGAAGGAACAAAAGATGGAAGTCCAGGTGAAGAAGAAACTGAGCATATCTCTGCTCTTTTCACCATACTTGAGTATCTATATGCATTTTGCGTCACTGATTACTTCCCATGGTTGAGAGGGAAGACTGATTTTGATGGCCATGAAAAGATCATTAGGAATGCCATTTCAAGTGTTCGAAAATATCATGATCCATTAATTCTTGAACGCATTCAAATGTGGAACGATGGAGTTCGAAATAAAGAAGAAGATCTGCTTGATGTTCTTATCAAACATGAAAATCCTAAGCTTACCCTGGAGGAGATCAAAGCCCAGATAATTGTAGGACTTATTATAATCTTTCTCTATTTTCATTTGCATGCATGTGTACGTACGTAACTCATGCACTGTGATATACTCGAATTTAAAATTATTAATAACCTTTCCAGTTGATACTTACAAGTTATGAGCATGATTATTGATTTTATGTTGCTTTCCTTTTTCTTGGCTAATTCAGGAACTAATGATTGCGACAATTGATAATCCGTCTAATGCAATAGAATGGGCAATGGCAGAGATGATCAATGAACCTACAATACTGAAGAGAGCGGTTGAGGAGCTAGACAGTGTCGTAGGTAGAAATCGACTAGTGGAAGAGAAAGACCTACCCGAACTCAGTTACATAAAAGCCTGCCTCAAGGAGGCCTTTAGGCTTCACCCTTTTGCACCATTTAATGCTCCACATGTTTCAGTTAAGGACACTGTTGTTGCTGGTTACTTCATACCCAAGGGTAGTCATGTGCTTCTTAGTCGAGCCGGGTTGGGAAGAAATTCAAATGTGTGGACGGATCCAATGCGATTTGATCCAGATCGACATCTAGGGGCGGAAGGAAAACAAGTGGTTCTCTCTGATAATGAACTGAGGATGCTTTCGTTTAGCACTGGGAGACGTGGCTGTCCTGGAGTGATGTTGGGTTCAACCATTACTACAATGTTATTGGCTAGAATGATTCAAGGCTTCTCATGGGAGGTGCCGTATGATGAGCCAATGATTAAACTAGCTGAAAACCGTGATAATCTTCACTTAGCTAAGCCACTTGTAGCCATTGCAAAGCCGCGACTCCCTCGACATTTGTACCCTAAACTTTGAAGACAAGAAAGATGGTTTTGTCACTTATAACATTTTATAAGCGGCTCCTATAATAATTGATTGATTAATAGTCTTTCAAGTTAAATAATATATAATTAAATAAAAAATATAGATTGTAATATTTATGCTCAACACTTGAGGGCATTTTCGATATCAAACATGTTTTTAATTGTATTTCGTGAAAATAAAGTTTGAGACACATCTCGTTTACGGGTAAACGGAAGTGTGTTTCCTTGTTCAGGTTACTCGTGGAAGGCGAAACATACAAATTATTAAATGTGAATTGTTATTTTATTTTTATTTTTTTAATTCTGCATCTTCTTTATATTTCAACAAAATAGGATTTACATATTAGTGAAAGGTAAACGCGCAACAAGCTGTGCCGCTAGCCTTTTTTAACCAATTATTCTATAAACAATGTTTGTGGATGTGGGTGTCAGTTCATAACAAGTTGGACTCAATTGAGTAGCTCCACCGCCTCAAGTGCAAGGAAACCAAAGGTATCAAACGCGAAAGGAATAAACACATGTTGATTTTCAATGTATGCTTTCGCGTGTTTTGTCACTTTGCATGAGGCGGCTTTCAGAGCAGCATGTCCAACTTTAAAACCTCGACTACTCAAACCCACGAGAGGAGAAACCCCGGTCAGATCCACAAAAGCATGTTTCCCTCCAATCCATCCAAAAACCAAAACGTCAACCGGTCTCAATGTTGATCTTCCATCTAACGGGTCAGTCAACAAGTTTACAGGTGCTTCTTTCTTGGCTGAGATCCCGGCACGCCTACATACATTAAAAAGGACATCTCTAACAATATCGTGTCGGTACTTGAAGCCCGGGAGCTATTTACAATGAACCGCATGTTCCCCAAAGGAATCCAAACATGACTTTCGACAAACCTGGCATATCTCATCAACCGAAAATAATGGAATCATGTGGTGATACTTAAGGATGGTATGATATTCTACCGATGACATAATCCGTCTATGGGGGTAGCTAGTAGAAAATTTTGAGAATGTGGTGCGCGTAGGCACTAAAAAATAACTTTCTGTCGCATAGTCATGTCAAAGTGGACTTTCATATCCTTGACCGTTTCACTAAAAAGGCCACTCGCCAGTGTTTGTTGGGCTTTAGGGGTGTCCTTATTAGCAAAACCACTAAGATCGAAGCTTGGAATCGTATCACGAAGACAACCAGAGCACAAACATAATCATCATCTATACCACATATGCCACTGTCACGTAAGATGTGGTATTGTAGCACCCAAGATTGGGCCCTCGAGGCCATAAAAGCATAAGAGGAAACCACTTTTACCTAGTACAAACTCAAACTGCCAAATCGAATAGGTAAATAAGTAAGTCTCCACTGTAAGTCTCCAAAGAGAGGTCCTCCACAAACCACTATATTCTCTATCGACCCACACAATCTTTGGTCAAAGAACAAGGCCGCATCCTCCATGTGTACATATTGACAAGTATTTAAACCAAAAAAGAGTTTGGCATACCTATACATGATCGAAGCAAAAGGAGCTCACTTTGCGGGTCATGTAACCGTGGAAGAAGACTCATCAAATCAAGAGCATATGCAGCTCTCCTCATAGCCAACCCACTAATAAAATTTGCATCTCTACTAACAGATCCCCCAAAAAGCTTCACACCCAATGACGGCCTCCGAATATTGACAGGAAATAAACCCTCACGAAGCTTCATACCATTATACGTGGGCCAAAATATCTCTGTTTTCTTGATATTAAGTTCAAGACCCAAACCTGGACCACTCACCCTTATAATATCTAACACCCTTGCCACCTCTTCCGAGTCTCCAATAGCGGTCCCATCATCAAGATACCAAGTATGAAGTAGAAGCTTGTAGATGTTTATGATCTTATGTACTAGCGGGTGCAATACAAGAGCAAAAAGAAGATGTCCTAATGGGTCGCCTTGCTGCACCCCAGCGGCAGACCAGATATGTGTGGCTCCTATGTACAATCTCATTGCCTGCCCATATAAGAAATCTACCCACAAATAAATAGAGCGATACCTCACCCTAACCTCGTGGAGTAAATCAACATCAACATCAAATTATACGTTTGAGGGAGGGAATCAACATCAACATACCTAGAGGCCGAATTCCAAAAAATGGGCTAATTTTGACTACTTTGTAAAAGATTTGGGCACATTTAGCCCCCCTCCTTTTTTTGAAATGGGCACATATAGCCCATTGAAATCTTAAATGGGCACTAACGGGCACATATTTTTTTCTCAATCGGAGAACATTACGATCGTTTTAAAGAAAAACTTATACATATGATATATTTACGTTTTTAAATATAAATAAGATATTACGTTTAAGGAATTTATTTCGTCGTTTTAAATCTTTTATAAAGCAATTTGTATAACATGTGCCTGTTTGACCCGTGCCCGTTTAGCCCGTGCCCGTGCCCATTATAGCCCGTGCCCGTTTTAGCCCGTGCCCGCTCGGCCCGCCCGTTTTGCCACCTCTAAACATACCCAATCCCGTCAAAGCAGCCACAACCACCACCAGCCACCACCACCACCACCAGCCACCACCNACCCGTGGGGAAATAAGAAGGGAACTTTTTTTCCCAATTTTTTCTTTTTTTTTTTTTTTTTTTCCCAAAATTTTCCCCAAGGAAGGGGGGGCCCCCCATTAATCGTTTTTGGCTTTTTTTTATTTTTTTTTTTTTTCTCCCTTTCAATAGGCCAACCATATAAAAAAAATTTGCATCCTTTTTTAAACTTTAACAGATTTTCCCCCAAAAAAAGGCTTTCAACACCAATTTTGGCTCGATATTGGAACAGGAAACCCTCCACGAAGCTTCATAACATTTATACGGGGCAAATAAAATCGTCTGTTTTTTGATATTTTTTGTTTCAAAGGACAAAACCTGGGACCACTTCCATAATTATCATAAAACAACCTTGCCAACCTCTTTCCGAGTCCCAATAAGCGGTTCCATCATTCAAGTACAAAGTAGGAAGTAAGAAAGGGCTGTATACATGTTTAAATTTGGATCTTATCGTAACTAGCGGTTTTGCAATACAAATAGAAAGCAAAAAGAAGATTTTGGTTCCTAATGGTTGCTGCTGCACCCGCGGCAGAATCCCGATTATGTTGTGGCTGCCTATTGTAAAACAATTTTCTCTTTGCTTTTGCCCCATTTAAGAATCTTAACCCAACAAAAGTAATAGAAGCGATTAACCTCACCCTAAACTCGGGAGTAATTCAACAATCCAACATCAATTATTAACGTTTTAGAGGAGGATTTCCACTCATACATAACCTAGAGGTGGGCAATTTTTTCCGGAAAAATTTCAAAAAAGATGGTAAATTATTGGACTATTTTGTAAAAAGATATTCGGGGCCAATTTAAAATAAGGCCTCTTCCTTTTTTTTGAAATGGGCAAACCAAATATAAGCCCATTGAAATTTCTTAAATGGCCTAACAGAGGCAACAATATTTTTTTTTTTCTTTTCATCGGAAGAAACATTTACCGATCGTTAAAAAAAAAAAAAAACTTATACATAGATAATATTTTAGGTTTTTTAAATATAAAATTAAGAATAATTTTACGGTTTAAAGATTTATTCGTCGTTTTAAAAAAATCTTTTATAAGCAATTCTGTACTTACATGTGGCCTTTCGTTTTTGAAAAAAACCCGTGGGCCCGTTTTAAGGCCCGTTTGCCGTTTGCGTTGGCATTATAAGCCGTGGCCGGTTTTTTGTCGCCCATGGCCCGGCTCGGGCCCGGGCCGGTTGCCACCTCTAAAAACATAACATTCCCGTCAAGAGCACCCACCAGCCAAACCACACCAACCCACCCACCACATTAAGCCACCACCCCACAACAGCCACACCACCCACCATTCGGGCCCCCCACCCCGCTTCTAACCCCAAAACCCAACCACCAAAACCCAACCACCAGCCCCACCAACTTACCCATCAAGTCTCCACACCACACCAACCAGGGCATTGCCCACCAAAACATAGCCCAAACCAAAACCACACCACCACCTACAAAAGCCCCACTTCACCCACAACACCAAAACCAACCCAAACTAGCAGCTACCTAAACACCAACCACCACAAGCAACCACCAACCAACCAACCACCCCAAACAGCACCCCAACCCACCCAGCGCAAGCCCAAAACCACCATTCACCCAACCAAAAAAAAAACCCCAACCACCAGCAGCGTACCATACCACACCAAAACAGCCACCACACCCACCAGCAGCCCACCCAACCCAACCACCAACCACCGCGCCACCCAACCCACTTAGCCACCCCACTTCTGGAAGGTTTAATTGTTTTTTCTAAACCAGCACCATTCAAAGGGATTTAATGATAATTTCTCCATTTTCCATTCCTTGGTTTTTTCCTTTCCATTTCCTTTATTTTTGAAGACCAAGCGCAGTTTAAATTTTTTTTTTTCCGAATTTCTCGAATCTTCTCCCTGTGGTTTGACCCATTACAAGTTTGATCCTTTGACCAATATTTATTTTACTTTGACTGTTAAATATTTGTAAACAAATGAAATGACAAAATACACTAATACTAACAGGTTCACCTTCATGTTCATTTGTGAATTATTTACTATTATTATTTATTTGCTATTATTATTATTAGCTGTGAATGCTTACAACCTTTTAACTTGTTTTAATAAGAAGAAATATATTATTATTTCTATGGTCTAGTTCTTGGAAGCAGATTTAAGACCAATTTCGTAGAATCGTACAAAATAGAGAAAATAGTATTTGCAAGACCGATTAAAAAAAATTGATTATTCTCACTTTCATTGAATGATATAAGCTAAATTATTTGATGATTTCTTTATCTTCTATATATACTTTTTTTTGAAAGGCAATATATATCAAACCAAAAGAGCACCGGGTACAAACAAAGGTGTCCACTATCTTAAACAAGAGGCTTAATGATGGAGGACCCAAAGAAAAACCAACAAAGTACAAATACATTTACGATACACAAATGAATGTAGCATAACCAAATCTATTATGGGCTAAGTCTTGATCTTTAACACATTCTTGGATGCATAAGATAAAAGTCATCTTCTTGGATGCAAATATTTTCATTTAAAAAAACTAGAATCAATCACTTTATTACAAATCAAAACCATTTTAAAATTTCAAACACTATCTTCAGACTTTTTATACATTAATAAAAGTCATCTCCTTCCAACACTTTTAAAAAAAACAATTAGTGTGACTGATGGTGATAGTGGAACTGGAAATCAACATGCGACGAAATGGTTGTGTTCCGTGTCATTCCAGATCTGATGGCCTTGGTGGTTTCCAGATCTAATCCAGATTGTGGTGACTGTGACATGGTGGTCAGTTGTGATACTGGCATGTCGGTCGGTGGTGTTGGTGAAAGATGTAAGGTAGGGTGTGTTTGAATGATTTTGTGTGTGTGTGTGTGGACATGTGTATTTTTTTTTTTTTTTTTTTTTTTTTTTTTTTTTTTTTTTTTTTTTTTTTTTTTTTTTTTTTTTTTTTTTTTGGGTTTTTTAAAGTGTCCTACGG
>LBNU01032463.1:156198-177778 GCA_014162995.1 Artemisia annua
GTTGAAATATATAAGCGGTAGTGAGTAATATTATGGATGCAAGAAGTTAAAATGATTGAGGGTGTAATTCACTATTTAGTAATTTCCTTGTGCTGAATATTTTAACAATGTCATTCACGCATTACATGTAGTGAGGTGAGATCAATATATATCAAAAATTCTATAAAGATAATATGGGTAAATCATGACCATTCGTTTTTTCAAGAACAAATTAAAATATTTTCCACTTTTTTTTGGTAAATAAAACATCTCGCAAACGGTAAATTGTCAAGCGACAAAAAATACACCTTCGCGACTATATTTTTTTTAATCTTTCAGTAGACAAGCACTTCGATATACTTTCAACAAACTTTATTTTCGAGCTTTTTTTAGTGTTGAAATTTTTTGCCAGAAAATCACATATGATTTATAAAATTACTTGTTCTTTGTTATTTCAAAAATCACGTGTGATTTCACAAAATAATATGTGATTTGTAAAATACAAACCAACTCTGATTTTACAAATCACATGTGATTTTTCAGGACACATGTGATTTTCAGTACGGAAATTT
The DNA here is from genome assembly GCA_014162995.1 of Artemisia annua. Lineage (NCBI taxonomy): Eukaryota > Viridiplantae > Streptophyta > Magnoliopsida > Asterales > Asteraceae > Artemisia > Artemisia annua. The sequence continues at coordinate 156,750 of LBNU01032463.1, forward strand.
TAACACCTCATAGAAAGATGGTTTAATCTCGTCGCGATGGTATGATTCGTTTCGCGTAACGATTAACGGTTTGTAAGATTTTTATTTTTTTATTCAAAAAAATGAAAGTGACTTTTTTTATTTGATAAGAAAATGAATCACAGTGATTTGTAAATTTGAATTTTAGAAAATTTGTGATACGTGTTAAACTTTTCTCTACATGTCACACAGAGATAAAAGATTAAAGTTATTGATTCTGTAGTTATGATTTTCATATATACCTAGTATTATTCTTATCTCCTAAAAAAGATTATGTAAAATAAGATTATTATTACACTGTATTGTAAAATTTTCACGTTTATCTTATTGGCAAGTTTGATTATACAACTTCCAACATAGTTTTCTTTACTCCGTTTTTTAAATGATTGTAAGACAATCTTTAAAGGTGATTTTGGATGTGACAATTTATATTTTATAACGCCAAGTTGAAAAAAACGTTTTACATAAATATCATATTAATTGTGTACTCTCAATGGTTCATAATTGGTTCATCTCACCCTAACATTTATAAATTAATTAATAAACAATTAGCTATTCTATATATAGCCAAGGGGAGGAGCAGCACTTCACTTATACATGCAATGGACAAGTCTTATAAGAAACTAAGTACCAATGATGAACATTTCAGTTGTGCAATGCAATTGGTTACCTCCTCATCATTGCCAATGGTCTTGTTGAATGCAATCAAACTCAAAGTCCTAGAAACTATTGCTGAGGCGGGACCAAATGCCTGCCTCTCGGCTCATGAGATTGCATCCCGTTTATCAATCCGCAACCCGGATGCCCCAGACATGCTTGACCGGATGCTACGTTTGCTTGCTAGCCATTTGATTGTCACTTGCACTCAAATAGAACACGAATTAAAGCCAGTTAGAGTTTATGGGCTTACAAGTGTTGCTAAATACTTCGTCCCAAATGAAGATGGTGTGTCATTAGCTCCATTGATGGAGTTGGTTCAAGGCGAGGTGTTCATTGAAAGCTGGTAAGTTCAAATTCTCTTTTATACCAATTCTCTGAAAACTGTATTTGTTCAAACAAAAAAGTGATAATTACTTGCAAATGTAGTGAACTTGTCAGATTTTCTTTTGTTGTGTAGCCTTCTATTTTTTTGTCTCACTAAGGATATATTATGATTATTAATAACTGATTAATGATGATTTAACTGTGACATGATATAATATGTATACTCTAATGATACCCATAGACATTATTAAAAAGTTGGTAGAAAAAAAAAGTTAGGAAAAATTAAGAAACGATTATCGCAAAAATAAAGAACATGTATGAATATATTATTCTGAGGCCCACATGAATTTGATGTAAATTCAGTAAATGTCCATTGAGTTGATCACAACACTTTCCATAAAAAATATATATGTTTAGTTGTCAAGGATATATAAAAATGGATTGATGTTTTTCTCGTATATTTAGTTTACTTTCAAGCGAGTGGTATTGCTATCTGTAACAGTCTAACCAATTTGTTTGAGTACTTATTTGTTTGGTTGGTTGATAACAATATATTCTTGTTTGTTATGTTACAAGGTTCAAGCTTAAAGATTGTGTTCTTGAAGGAGGTATTCCATTTGACAAGGTTCATGGCGCAAACACATTTGAACTTCCAGCACTCAATACGGAGTTCAACGAGCTTTTCAACAAGGCTATGGTGAACCACTCTACGATTGTTATGACAGAAATTCTCAAGTGCTATAATGGTTTTGATAATCTCAATAGCCTTGTTGATGTTGGAGGTGGTTTAGGAATAACCATCAATTTGATCGTATCCAAATATCCTCTTATCAAAGGAATTAATTATGACTTGCCACATGTTATAAAACATGCTCCACAATATAATGGTATGTATTTTTTATTTTTTTTTTTCCCTCATAAATGTTAATATTGTCTTACTTTGGTTTGATGTAAGTGTAGGTATAGAACATGTAGGAGGAGATATGTTTCATGATGTGCCACAAGCTGATGCCATTTTTATGAAGGTATTTAATTTTAGCTCAAACATCTTTAGGCATTAAACTGAACGTCACCCTAATGAATGTGTACTGTGATATATGGCAGTGGATACTACATGATTGGAGTAATGATCACTGCGTAAAGTTACTAAGCAACTGTTACAAAGCTTTGCCAGATGACGGAAAGGTTATCGCAGTTGATGCAATTCTCCCGTTTATACCAGATTCAAGCATTTTTGCTCAAGTCAATACCAATACGGATGCAATCATGATGACACAAGATCCTGGAGGAAGGGAGCGATCAGAGGAAGAATTTCTTGCATTGGCTAAAAAAGCTGGATTTAGTAGGATCAGTAAGGAATGCTTAGTTTGCAATTTCTGGGTCATGGAATTCCACAAGTAGATGGTTTTTCCCTACCTATATATATGTGTGCTTTATATTTCGGTCAATGTCTATTTCATTTCTATCTGGGTGAGATTGTAATAAGGATCATATATTTATTATATATATGATCCTTAAGTAAGCTAAAATGCTTCTTCATTTGCAGCCATATTCTTGGCGAAATAAATCTTTAATACAAAGAACAGATAATTTCTTTGTATTAAATTCTACACTTAAGATTACCAAAATATTTAAGGGTAAAAAGTGCTACAAGGGCAACCAGTGATTAGTAGGAACAAAATTATATAAGCGCGTAATAAACAACCAAACTAAAGCTATAGAAATAGAAAGACTATATATAGCAATAATCCAATAAGTAATATTTCATATCCGAATATCAATGGATGAAATTTCAATGGCAATAGAAGGGCATGCCAGATAAAATTTCAACAAGCTGTGCAGAGGTTTTATACAGAATCGACAACTTTATACTGGCAGGGTTTATACTGTAATTTTTTCTTCAATATAGCCTCTATATTTGTATCAGGGGCTAATAAATTTGGATGGCGTATTAATTATGGTATTATTGAACAACAATGTAACGGCTATATAACTAGATAAAAGATTATGCTACGCGCACCGGAATAGCACGAAGTGGTTCCGCCTTCTGCAAAGTGAGGCCAAACTTCTCTTTGAAGTCCAATTGGTTAGATCCAATGCCACTTTCAAGTTTCCAATTAAAGTTATTAAGTAACGAGCCCAACATCATTGGGATCATACGCATTGCAAGTGGTAAGCCAGGGCATATTCTTCATCCACCACCAAAGGGGATTAACTCAAAATCACATCCCTGGACATCAGTTCCTTGTTGGGCACGTTTCACAGGTTTGGAATGAAGCAAGTTTGCTTCTATGAAATCGTTTGTGTTAACCATTTTGTATGTATAAAACTGTGTATGAATGTGAATGAGAATTGTGAGAAGAGAATGGATGAAACAGTAATATTAAACTTGATTATTTCATTAAACGATTTCATGTCTTAAATACTATGTGAATCGACACATCTATACAAGCCTAACCATTGGGTCTTTTCACTAAATAACCGTTTTAACCAAATTAACTGTCATCTAGTTAACTAACTAATAAGGCTTGTTTGGGTTAATAGAATTCGACCCAAACTATACACTGCCTTGACCCATTATGACCCATACTTACAATACATAATTAAACTAACTAAAATTGTCTTAACAAACATTAAAGCATTAAAAGAGTTAACTTTTAGGATCACATTTTCCTCCCTAATGCTTGAATGCTTTGTTTTCCAGTCTTCCTTGATTCCATCTTTAAGTAATGATAACAAAATCATCACTGCTGTTAGAGCTTTCTTCATATTTGCTTCCTGTTTTGTTTTCTTTCATGAGTACATCATTGTCTACAGTCTTGCACCTTTTTCTTGCATTTCCTTCAAGCATATCATGCATCTCAGCATCTTTTTCTTGCATTTCCTTCAAGCATATCATGCATCTCAGCATCTTCATTTGCATCAACCTGTGGTTCTACAATGTCTGCAGCACCTCTGCCATTGATTTCCACATCATTTGGTTTTCCTTGCACCCTTTTTGCTTCTTCATAATACACCTTGATCATGCCAATATATTCCTTGTAAATTTCTTTGACTGCCTCTTGATTCTCATATGCCAATCCTAACAGATTTGCCACTTGATTCCATTTGTTGCTGAGTGATACTTCCATGTACCCTCCCAATGCACCTACAAATTTATATAGACCTAACAAGTCTATTCTAATTACCCCTACCCTTGGTGGTAATTCCCCTAACATTTCTTGATTCAAGTGTATCATATAAAACCATTCTAACATCTCCACAAATTTGTTTCTTAACAGTTCCCAATTTCCATAAACTAATTTATCTAATTTCAACAAATCTAGGAAAGCAATAAATCTGTTGAAGTTGTTTACCTTCATGAAGTATAAGGTACCATTCATGCTTAAGTATTCTCTGTCCATATAATCTTGCTCATCACCCTTTTCCATCCTAAGTTCTTCCATTCCTTTGATTAAAGAACATTCTTCTTCAAGATCCAGTGATCTGAAATATTCATCTAGGAATTTGTTGTGGCTGTTCTTGATGCTTTCCTCATCCTCTTCTATTGCACTTCCATGTACATCTGTTTGATCTTCTGAACCATCAAACATGTACTTAACTCTGCATTTGTTTCCCTTATAACTTACTATGTAGCCTTGTTCTTCTAATTGGTCTAAACTCAGAATGTTTAGAGTAATTTCAGGGGTATAGAGAACATTTGTGACTACCATAGTCCCTTCATTAGTTTCTACATATGCTTCTCCTATTCCATAGGAGATTAAGAACTTTCTTTCCCTCTCTTCTGTGCCTTCCACTTTGAACCTTTGAATCATCCTTCTAAACAAATGTTTCATTGGACTCATATGTTGTTTATATGTACTACTAACGTACCATATATCGTCCCAATTTCTTCTGTCAGACCCTTCAACCATAAAATCTGTGACCACATGAACACATTCTGGTTCATATTTGAAATTGCCATATTCTTCTGCCTTTGTTGTTGTAGAGATTACAACACTTGGCTTCATGATGACTTCTCTTCCTCTGTTTTTACATTGCTTAAACACATGGCCTCTTTCTTTGCATATATAGCAACGTGCACGCCTCATCTTCTTTGATAGACCACTGCTTTCACCCAATTGTTTATAATCTCTACCAGTTGGTGGTTTTGTGGTTTTCAGTGTGTTATAAGACATAACTTCTTCAACTTTTTCTTTGAGTAACTGTTTTCCCTCAGGGGAAATGTGTTTTTTATATTTGGGCCAGAGTGGGGTGTTTGGGATTGTGAGGTTTTGTGTATGGTGTTTGTCTGTGGTATATTTTTCTTTCAAATGAACTTGCTTCCCCTTAGGATCAGAACATGGGCTCTGATACCAATGTTGGGCACGTTTCACAGGTTTGGAATGAAGCAAGTTTGCTTCTATGAAATCGTTTGTGTTAACCATTTTGTATGTATAAAACTGTGTATGAATATGAATGAGAATTGTGAGAAGAGAATGGATGAAACAGTAATATTAAACTTGATATTTCATTAAACGATTTCATGTCTTAAATACTATGTGAATCGACACATCTATACAAACCTAACCATTGTGTCTTTTCACTAAATAACCGTTTTAACCAAATTAACTGTCATCTAGTTAACTAACTAATAAGGCTTGTTTGGGTTAATAGAATTCGACCCAAACTATACACTGCCTTGACCCATTATGACCCATACTTACAATACATAATTAAACTAAACTAAAATTGTCTTAACAAACATTAAAGCATTACAAGAGTTAAATTTTAGGATCACATTTTCCTCCCTAATGCTTGAATGCTTTGTTTTCCAGTCTTCCTTGATTCCATCTTTAAGTAATGATAACAAAATCATCACTGCTGTTAGAGCTTTCTTCATATTTGCTTCCTGTTTTGTTTTCTTTCATGAGTACATCATTGTCTACAGTCTTGCACCTTTTTCTTGCATTTCCTTCAAGCATATCATGCATCTCAGCATCTTCATTTGCATCAACCTGTGGTTCTACAATGTCTGCAGCACCTCTGCCATTGATTTCCACATCATTTGGTTTTCCTTGCACCCTTTTTGCTTCTTCATAATACACCTTGATCATGCCAATATATTCCTTGTAAATTTCTTTGACTGCCTCTTGATTCTCATATGCCAATCCTAACAGATTTGCCACTTGATTCCATTTGTTGCTGAGTGATACTTCCATGTACCCTCCCAATGCATCTACAAATTTATATAGACCTAACAAGTCTATTCTAATTACCCCTACCCTTGGTGGTAATTCCCCTAACAGTTCTTGATTCAAGTGTATCATATAAAACCATTCTAACATCTCCACAAATTTGTTTCTTAACAGTTCCCAATTTCCATAAACCAATTTATCTAATTTCAACAAATCTAGGAAAGCAACAAATCTGTTGAAGTTGTTTACCTTCATGAAGTATAAGGTACCATTCATGCTTAAGTATTCTCTGTCCATATAATCTTGCTCATCACCCTTTTCCATCCTAAGTTCTTCCATTCCTTTGATTAGAGAACATTCTTCTTCAAGATCCAGTGATCTGAAATATTCATCTAGGAATTTGTTGTGGCTGTTCTTGATGCTTTCCTCATCCTCTTCTATTGCACTTCCATGTACATCTGTTTGATCTTCTGAACCATCAAACATGTACTTAACTCTGCATTTGTTTCCCTTATAACTTACTATGTAGCCTTGTTCTTCTAATTGGTCTAAACTCAGAATGTTTAGAGTAATTTCAGGGGTATAGAGAACATTTGTGACTACCATAGTCCCTTCATTAGTTTCTACATATGCTTCTCCTATTCCATAGGAGATTAAGAACTTTCTTTCCCTCTCTTCTGTGCCTTCCACTTTGAACCTTTGAATCATCCTTCTAAACAAATGTTTCATTGGACTCATATGTTTTTTATATGTACTACTAACGTACCATATATCGTCCCAATTTCTTCTGTCAGACCCTTCAACCATAAAATCTGTGACCACATGAACACATTCTGGTTCATATTTGAAATTGCCATATTCTTCTGCCTTTGTTGTTGTAGAGATTACAACACTTGGCTTCATGATGACTTCTCTTCCTCTGTTTTTACATTGCTTAAACACATGGCCTCTTTCTTTGCATATATAGCAACGTGCACGCCTCATCTTCTTTGATAGACCACTGCTTTCACCCAATTGTTTATAATCTCTACCAGTTGGTGGTTTTGTGGTTTTCAGTGTGTTATAAGACATAACTTCTTCAACTTTTTCTTTGAGTAACTGTTTTCCCTCAGGGGAAATGTGTTTTTTATATTTGGGCCAGAGTGGGGTGTTTGGGATTGTGAGGTTTTGTGTATGGTGTTTGTCTGTGGTATATTTTTCTTTCAAATGAACTTGCTTCCCCTTAGGATCAGAACATGGGCTCTGATACCAATGTTGGGCACGTTTCACAGGTTTGGAATGAAGCAAGTTTGCTTCTATGAAATCGTTTGTGTTAACCATTTTGTATGTATAAAACTGTGTATGAATATAAATGAGAATTGTGAGAAGAGAATGGATGAAACAGTAATATTAAACTTGATTATTTCATTAAACGATTTCATGTCTTAAATACTATGTGAATCGACACATCTATACAAACCTAACCATTGTGTCTTTTCACTAAATAACCGTTTTAACCAAATTAACTGTCATCTAGTTAACTAACTAATAAGGCTTGTTTGGGTTAATAGAATTCGACCCAAACTATACACTGTCTTGAACCATTATGACCCATACTTACAATACATAATTAAACTAACTAAAATTGTCTTAACAAACATTAAAGCATTACAAGAGTTAACTTTTAGGATCACATTCCTAATATAGAAAACCTTTCAGGCTTGAAATCTAACGGATCTTGCCACAGGGTTAAGTCATGCCCTATGGCCCATGCATTTACAACCACCTGTGTACCCTTGGGGATCATATACCCATTGAGTTCAATTTGGCTTTGAAGTTTCCGTAGGATCAAGAGAGGGCTGCATGAATCCTTAGGGTTTCCTTGACAATGTTTTGCAAGTAAGGTAACTTCACAACATCGTTTTCTTCAAGGATTATACCTTTTCCGATCACTTGACTGAGCTCATCTTTGGTTTTGGCCATGATATGCGGGTTCGCTAGTACTTCTGTCATTGCCCATTCTAACGTACTTGCTATCGTATCAGTTCCAGCAACAAACAAATCCTATAGAGTCATGCAAAGATAACATCAACAACCTAGTGACCATCATTTTAATATTGATACAAATAGCTCAATCTAATTTAATAAACATGCATTTGAAATAATAACGGCTAACTTGCTCAACTTGGGGTTGCAATCAAATGTTATTAATTGGTATGTGACTGGAATCATGGTAGGGAAGTGAATTGCAAATCGGTCTTGCAAAGGAACGAAATATTATTTGCTAAATGTTTAATCGGTTTATAGTTTATAATTAATTAAAGTGACAAAACAGGCACAAGCTCTTGATGAGACTCAGATTAATCTCCTCGTGTTTTTGCTGACTATCGTTAAGTAGAATCTCCAGAATTTCGTCATGTTCTCCTTGGACTCCATTCTTACATTTTCTCATCTCGATCCTCTCCTTTATAAGCCCTTCAAAAATTTCAAAAACCTTACCAAAATTCTCAGTCATTCTCCTCCTAATCCCTTGCGGGTCAATCATTTTTAGCACCGGAAAAAAGTCAACCAAATTCGGTTTTCCAGCCAACTCCATGATATTCCACACCACTTCCTTAAACTCTTTACCTGAATCCTGATCCGAGTGGATCAAATCTCTGGAGAAGATAGTGTTGGATATAATATTAAAGGTAGTTCGAAAGGCTACCCGGCCAATATCTATAAAGTCACCAGACTCACTGGCATGTTGGCAATATGCTATGAGTTCTTGCACCTTTTGGCTTCGCAATTGTTTGTTTATGCCATTGTCGAGGGTTTGCCAGCGAATTATTTTGAGTAAGAATCTTACTAGCCGCCATTTTGCCAGTAGGAGCCATAACACGCGTTCCTTGGAAGATGTGTATGGGTCATGGATGCGTCAAGAACACAGCGGTTAGAGGAAGGACGTGGCTGCTTTGGAGGACCATTTTTCGAGCAGCGGCGGAAGATGGGATAATGTGTGTACGGCCTAATTTTAGAAACATAATATGCCATGGATTTAGCTATAGTATTCCTAGGGTCGATGGTGACGGCTTGATTTCGATAGCTGTGAGGTTTCGTGTATACGGAAGCGGTAAGTTGGGCCAGGAGGAAGGCTTCTTTGGGTTTCCAAGACTAAGAAGTGTGAAATAGCTTGCAGTTAATGTATAGCAAAATAACAGGCAATTATTAAACATTTCTGTGTACTATTGAGATGGGTGAATGGTTATGCGATATATATTCATTTCTTTAGGACAAACTAGGCAACACATAATATATATTATATATATATATATTATATTATATATATTATTATATATTATTATATATATATGCACCACGTATTGGTTAAATAAAAAGTTCTTTATAATAAAAAATGTATGAAGCATTGTGAGAGTGACAGTGTCACCCTCATTTCAATCATCATAGACATGTGTCACCCTCCTAAAAAAAACAATAAAAAATAAAAATAAAATAAAAAAAAATACCGCAAATTACTATTTTTATTTATTTTTTTTGGCAAATTTTTTCCGTCAAATTTTTAACTACATCACTATATAAAGTTATGCATCACATTATGATTTTAGTGCTTAAGGTTATAAGTTACTGCATCATATTGATTCACTGAACTATTAACTATGATGCTGTAACTTATAATAAAATTCACAAAGTTATTAGTGTGATGCACTAATGAATTAAAAACGTATCTTGTATAAAAAAGAATCGTATTAATTGTGATGTAGTTACATACAATATATGATTCAGAAAACTTAGAATGTCTCAGTTTCCTATAACTATAATATACTAAACTTATAATTATGATGCATTAAAAAACAAGATGTATATCACATTATAAAAATTGGTGCATCATTGTTATAACTAATTTTTATAACGTGATGCACAAAAAAAAGGGCTATCATAGTTATAAATTTTGGCGAAAAAATGGCAAAAAAAAATTTTTTGTGGTTTTTTTTTTTTTTTTCGAGGGGTGGGGTGGGTGACACGTGTCATTATGATGTGACATGGGGGTGACACATGTCACTCCCATATTCCTTCAATTTTTTATAAGAGAGTTTTTAATAACCCCACCCTATATATATATATATATAATTATATTATATATATATATATATGTATCATTATATATATATATATATAGTGTTGGTTAAAATAAAAAGGGTCTAAAATAAAAGAATAAAAAGTCTCTGATGCACTAAATTTATAACTATTATGCAGTGACTTAAAATGTGATGCGTAACTTAATAACTGCAGATGCAACTAACTGTGATGTATAAATTTTTATGCTGTGATGCAGTAACTTTGATGCACTAAAATTTTATAATCTGTGAGCAGTGACTTAAAATGTGACTGCAGTAACTTTATAACTGTGATGCCACTAAATTCGTCTTCCTAGACTTTTTATTTTAAGAGACTTTTTTATTATAACCCTACCCTATTATTATATTACTATAATATATATATATATATATATATATACTTATAATTATATATATATATATATATTATATATATATATATATATATATATATATATATAGTATATTAGATATATATATATATCTTATATATATTTAGTTTTCGTAGCCCGCCCAATGGGCGAGCATGACTTGTAATTTTACATTTTAATTTGATCATGTACGGATATCAGTGAATCCTTTTATAGTTATTTATTATGTATTCACCCGACGTGGCCATGACTTGTATTTTACATTTTAATTCATTCATGTTCGGATATCAATGACTTTTATAGTTATTTGTTATGTATTGATAAAGAGATGCATATATACAATTTAATGCATATATACATTTTAGTTTATTTGTTTTTTAGAGTAATTTTATATTTTAATTTAGTGATGTTGTTTGGATAGTATTATGTCACGGAAATTAAATTTTATATACAATTTAATTATATTTATTATATGATTGTTAGTAATTTTATTATTGTTATTTTGGTTGGTTCTGTTGAGTAAATTTATATTGCATTTTAGTCATAATTTACGAATAGTGCGTTAACGGTGTTTACCAAATTAATTGGTTCCATATAAACCTCTTAATTAGCCTCTTATTGAGGAGAGAGAAGCTTTAATGCTTCTTCCAATTAAGAGGCATTAAGGGTTTGGGCCCACATTTCTTTCCCATTAAGAAGAAAAGAAACACCCCCTTAACAGTCTATCCCCTTCACATCCTATGTATAATAGCTCATGAATTTTTTTTATTTATTATTTTTCCTTTTATTATTATTATTATTATTATTATTATTATTATTATTATTATTATTATTTGTAAATGTTTATCTTATTCATTCTTTTAAATCTTAACAAATTTTGATGACATATCTATATTAAGAATGACAATAACAACTGCCAACTTATAAATTTATATTTTTTGTGCGGATCAACTGTCTTGGTTACTATGTTTTATGTTGAGAAAAAGAAATGTTATAACATGAAACTAAATCAAAACTGATCAATTGTAAACCACACCTAAGTCACTAATTGTGAACCAGTTGCTTGCTTATATGCTATTTACAGAGAAAAGAAAAGAATTAATAAATGATTTTTTTTTTTGACAAAATCACTTCAATTGTTAAACTGTGATAGCTTTCAATATTTAACCATTACAATTTACAAATTCCAATTCATGGATTCAAAAGTACCATGTCGTATGTAACCAAACATTCAGATAGTTGTTCCTTCACATGACAATGGGAGTACCATAGATTATAACTATACAATTTGTATACTTTGCCATAAACAAATGTATATACTTCCCCACCAAATCTGTGTTAAGTGCCAGCCAGGTGTGGAAAGTATTTTTTGAATTGTAATTGATAGGACATATGCATGTTTACAAACATCTATAGGTTTCATTCTTTGCTAACCTGTCATCCAAAATGATAAATTAGACCTTGCATTCGTTGCATCTTCTTAGCAAAACTTCTTCCATTCACTCTCGTGAATTTAGTACAGAATTAAACCTTGAAATTTTTAAATCTAAAAAGACTCTTTTCAATAGATGAAGAATATGCAATTAAAAGGAATAGAAAAGATTATTAGCATAAGATTTATAATGGTATCCATATAACACTATGTAGTTAGTAGTGAATAGTGATTTTTTTAGCATAGCGTTGGCCACACTGATTGGAAGGGAAAGTCATGAGCCTTCACTACTATCTGGTTTTCTATGCTTTCTACCACATTTATGCAAGTGAATCGTAAAGAAATGTAGTAAGCATTCTACCACAAGAGCACCTACATCAAACATCGTGTCTCAATCCAGACAGTAGACAAGGACTCGAAATTTTCTGCGCATGAAGAGAAGCCGGGTAATGCATTAGACAGTGGCCTTTTTATGCATCTCTGAGACAACATCAAACTGAGTAGACACATTTGTTGGTTGCCCAAATGACGGTGCATTGAACTAAGAGAAATAAACAATTATACATATTCGAAAGAGAACATAACATACTGAAACAACTATTTTCAATTACTGATTTCGTTATTTTCATACTTTATAGCAATCTTTGGAGACACCTGCGCCAAGGGGAAAGATTCAATCTGTACTAATATTTTTACAATATATATATATTTCAATTTTTATACTTTAAAGTCAAAGACATCTAATAAAGCTTTCGCTAAACATAGGGAAAGGTTAACATTCACAAGCAAGAGTGCATAATTCAAAAACCAGACTAATAAAGGATTAGACAAATGAAAAAGTAAGTTGAAACACAAGAATAACCCAAATTTAGTTGAAAAACATGAAATATGTGCAGACGCACCTTTAAGTTTTGATATACTTTAACACCCATACATTGAAAATAAATAATAGTGTGTACGCATATTCTACATCCCATTGAATTATTTTGGTCATCAAATATGATGAATGTGTAACACATCTGCTAGAGGTACAATTTTATCCATCTCTAAATTATTTTAGCCAAGTAATATCAGAAGGTCTTATTGGGAACATATTTCTGCTGATCAGTTTTTGAGCACTGGTGAGAAACTGAGATTCAAGAAAATGCTCAATCGCATGCCTAAAAGATAAATTTGGTAATAAGTGCTCCACCCTGTACTTCGTAGAAGAGCATTTAGGGCACCTTGTCGTCGATGTAAGTACTTCACAGATACTTGTTCATGTACAAAATACATGTCAAATATGTATGCTTATCTGGCAGAACTTTATCAATATTAAATAAAAAAGAAACATAAATAGGAATTATAGGAAAGAATCTATTATACCATTTTTCAGAAAAACAACCAAATCAAAACCTTTATTAGTGAACATACATCCCTACAGATTTGTAACACTCGAATATTCTACAATTATGCATACAACTGCAAGATACCCCAAGAACACAGTTCAATTGTTCAAACACCAAACAAATCTTACACCATCAGGTAGATTTTAAAGGTGAACATGTGCAAAGATCCTAATCTCACAATTAAATTGGTCTTTACCATGTGCAAGTGAGGCTGATACAAATGGAACAACTAAGCAACTATGTAGAGAATCTAAAATTGTGTGGAACAAACTTTAGCTAATAGAAAGCGAGATAAAATTGCAAACATCACTACAGACCGAGATGGAACTGTAACTTCTCTACAACAGTCTTTTTTATGATACAAACCTCTAGAAAGATGCATGCTAATGAGAAAACATTTAAAATAATTATAAGTCACAACTGAGGCCTATTGTAGATTCTCATTTACAAAGCATGTGTTTAAGTACATAACATCTAATGTTATATTTTTGTGACTACAACTACCATATTATTCTTTGGATCCACCGATCTTGGCTCATTATCCATTACAAATAACATGTCATAACATGCCAAGATTGTGTGTGAAAAGCTGTTACCTTGTGAGTTGAAGGATAACTTTCGAGGTTCGTGATAGAGTTGTAAAAAACAACTTCCATCTTCTCTGGAACCAAAACTTTTGACCTTTTGGGATTCACTACATGTTTCTATCTGCGGCGTATAGCACCACAATGACACTCTTGGTCTGTACCAAACTGCAAAAACCTGCTAACTCAGTTAGATAGAAGAAAAAAGATGTAAAGAGGGCCAAAAAAAACTGTTGGTGCTAATGTGTTCATTTTTAACCATAACCTAGCCTGCCAATTTTACCATCTCTACTTGATATCCCCGAAGCTCAAACAAAAAATAACTATTTATATGAAGTGTACCTGTGAACAAAATGTACTCCTAAAATTTTCATTTGGAAGTTATCTTTATAGGTATAGTTAAACCTAATAACTAATTACCAATAGAATTCAGAATTCAACCTTATGAAATACAAAAATCTGTCTCACCTTATTGTTATAGTGGACTTAAGTTACTGCAGTCTAACATATCCAACTGACCTCAAAGGTTCAAAGGTGACACCTGTAATAACTAAATGACTAAAGGACTCAAAAATCAACACTCGAAGAGTTCGGTTACCTTGGTTAGTATACAAAACTCCTTTTGCAGCTGCTTGCATCTGGGCTCGTGCAACTCTAAATGCAACTGGTTGCGCAAATATTTATTCCTTGTATAATTAGTCATATGTTATATGCAGTAATTACTAATTAGTTACCAAATTCACGTAACTAATTATGAATTGTGACAAATAGTAAAATTAAGATGTATGTTAGATAACTACAAAATTTCTGCATCTATCATTGTCACTCATAGTATACTTTATGTATATATTAAGTCGGTAGGTTTAATATATTGAATTAGGTATTGTGTTTACAAATGTTGCAATAATTGTATGTAATAAAAGAAATACTTGCCTAATAGAAGGGAGTGTGACAATGGTGATTTCTTAGGACTCGCATTAGTGACTGTGAAACCAATCATTGTGCCGATAGCTCACTCTTCACTCCCTCAATTTCTTCACCTTCATCATACCATAATTTTAAAATCAGTACCCAAATAAGCACACCTGTTGAAACACAAATGAAACATGAAACAACTTGAAACATCCTAAACACGTTAATTCGCCAACTCCATAGTGCATGATCATCAAACCTTGACCTGTTGTCTAAAATACGCTTAAAGATTTGAGTTTTTTTTTTATACCAGGAGTGTCTATAACATAGAATAAAGCTTTTAGTTCAATTAAGCACCTAATTTGTTATTTCTCAGAGTTTCACATGATAATTCTGAACAGGGGTGTTTAGAAGTGCGACTAAACTAATGTGATCTAAAGTCTCAGTAGTCACTTTTTAGTGTTGGTCAAAAACCTAATTTTGCAAATATCCACTGAAAACGCACATCAAAACATCCCTAGATTTGCGATTTTCTCGAGAAAAAGACTAACCTTTGTATAGAGATGACATGCTTGTCGCTAAATTGTTGCGTACACCACAGATTCCTGCAGTATTTAATTGAGTACAAATAATAACAAATACATAAAAGTGTCTAACAAACCTTATATTAAGTGAAGATTATGCTAAAAATAAAATTAAAAAATGAATCTTTACCTATATCTCAAAGAACCATGAAAGATCCAAGGCAGATGGCATTCCAATGAGTTGAAAAGCATTTATATGCATAGGTGTTCATGGATCTCTATCGGAACCCGTTGGATGCAACAACCAAAAGAATATCTAAAAAATGTTACATTCTCAAACATCTGGAATAAAGAATGAAGTAGTAATTGATTTCTTACCGTCTTGTGTAATCAGAAAACTTCATCATGCAGCCTGATTCTCTCTGAGGGTTCCCTCGATTGATAACTTGAAATTCGTTTAGGATAATTTGAGAGAATATTGTGTTTTATTAAAGCATACGTAACTATCATAAAGGTAAGAAACATACCACTCCAAGTGCATATCTTATCAAGGGGCAGTGCTAGACTAAATACATGACGAAGCCTTTTGTTTATATGACATATGAAATCAGCACACAATAGCTTTATAATCATTTGGCATATATATAAATTTTAGACACTCTTGTCACAAAACAGCTGCACCAGAATAGTATCATGAATCTATCATACCTACCAAGTTTGTGCTATATCCCATCAACTCACATTCTGTCAAATTTAGTTCATTTTCTTACCCAAAAAAATTACAGGCTACTTATTACCACCCACACAACCTCATTATTACTCATGCCACTTCAAATTTATGTAATTCAATATTAGCACCACCAGTTGGGTTATATAACCTGAGTTCAAGACTTCCATTGTTGAATCTCTTTGAGTTGCACCACCACCTTTGCTCCAACAGCCTTGAATTGGCACTAAAAGTTAGCAAAATTTGATTACATAACATCATCAGTTTTGTAGGAGTCATGTACCTCAGCATGGCATGCCCCAAACAAAATTGTAATCCTCTTTTCAAATGCATTAGAATGAATCTGGTTGCATTAAAAAAAGACATACATCAGAATCTAAATGCAGATGTATATGGGTTACTGAATAGTCATATGTAACAAAACCATTCAAAGATATGATTCTAACAAAAATTAACTGATCAAACTATAAGTTTTCTGAATACATAAAAACCCATTTAGGTCGAATAAAATAAAGTAATGAAATCATTAATTATGGTTACATTTAACTTATATATCTTTAAAGTTACACAATAGTATTGGGTCGAAGTTTGGAGCATGTGAATAATGAAATCAAAATAGTCTGTAGATCAACATACTAAGAAACAGTTAGTTTTCACTTTTCATGTAGGTGCACATGATACAGATATAAACCGGTAGATGTCTGTCTACAAAAAAATTCTTCTTTAGTAGCAATATAATCATTCAGATCTTAAAAGTTAGCAGGATGAGCTGGACTATAGACCAAGACATTTATGTCAATAAAGAAAAGGTGTAAATCACAAATGCACTCTTATAACAGGCTACAAATGTCATCGTATGTTAAAAGAGATGTACCTCCTCAAGACCAGAGCTTGTATGGTGCATGCCAGGCCCCATGATAGATTCACAATCAGGAAAGTTTTCCACGAGCTTATTGTATACATCTACTGGTAGAGTTGCAGTGACAAACAGATATTGAGTAGTCACAGGTGACAAGTTCATCAAACTCTACAATGCCGGCTGGAAATCCTCATCTTTAAACAGTATGTCTACCTCATCCAACACAACACTGAACAACAACGTTTTAAGAGTTCAATCTCTTTAATGGTTTTGATCGAGAATATGCACTTCAAAAGAAAACTAAACTAATGGACGAATCTTAATAAATATTACACATAGAGTATTCAATTTACACTATCGTAAGTGTACGGTCAACTGATGCCATGCTTTATGTTGTAGAGTGAGTCAGTTAATTACAGTTTACTACTTGTTATATTTGGGACTGAGATCAATTTGAAGTAGAGGTGGAAATATCAACCCGTCTTCATGAATAGGTTGATTCAGATTCTGTTTTATCTCTAGCGGGTTAATCAGACTATTTATTATTATTATTATTATTATTATTATTATTATTATTTTTTATTAGTTTTTACGTTAGTCCTTTTTAATCCATGTAAGAAACCGTAAATGCAGAAACGACTTTTATTTTTATTAAGTAATATATACCATCTCATATATTTCAACAACATATATGAGGAGCGTAACTTACTGATCCTTTAAGGCATCATATTATTAGAGTGTGTGATTATGTGAAAGTAAGACAATCAAACAACAACATGCAAAAGAAAGATCTG
This sequence comes from Artemisia annua, assembly GCA_014162995.1. Lineage (NCBI taxonomy): Eukaryota > Viridiplantae > Streptophyta > Magnoliopsida > Asterales > Asteraceae > Artemisia > Artemisia annua. The sequence goes on from LBNU01032463.1 coordinate 174,614, forward strand.
AATTAAAAGAGGCGAAAATTACCAAAAATCACTGGCCAATAACTGGTATTGTAGACGAAGAAGTATCACCAACATATGTATAAGAAGGATTAGCAAAATCAGCCGTGGAAATATACTTAACTGATTTACATTAGACCTTAAATTACAAAAAAAAAAAACACAGATCTCCAAAAGGGAAAAAAAAAAAAAAAAAAGAAGAAGAAAAGAAAAATGTTATTATACCACAAAGTTAAGGCTCAAGTGAACACCCTCTACGATCTCTGAAAGGATATAATTATTGAAGTAATATTAACCGAATATAATACTCCCTCCTCTCTGGTCGAATGAATGAATAGAATACGTGTAGGTTTTTTGGCGAAATACCTGATGATGATGATGATGACGATGATGTACCTGAACAACAAAAAAAAAACTACAGGTAACATTGAAGTTGTGTGTACATAAGCCCAGGTTTTTGCACACTCACTCAGAACATTTAACCAATTGCGAAAATTGTAGATAATGATACTTGCATGGTAGTAGCAATCTGTATATCGTCGACCTACTCGTTATGAACTCTTTCTCCTTAACAAAGAGTACATATAATTTGCAGATCAACACCGTTCTCATTAGCCGGTCTAATATGTGAATTAAATTGAAAAAGAAACTAAAAGACTGTTAGACAGCATGTATAAATTAATTAGTCCGTATAAGATCTAAAAGATCATAAGGGGCAAACTTTACTTATCCAGTTTAATTTGCTCAAGGTCTGCAAGTGCAACCTTCTTCTAAAGGACTATTTCTTCTTATTTATTGTGGTACGTACCTGCATTTGGGAATGTAGTGTGATATAATTTGAACAAACCATCAAACTGATCAATAATAAATGATTCGAAGCTGTTATATACTTTTTGGAATATCCTCACTAATCTTACTTGCTTCAAGCTTATGGGGTCTTAATCTGAAGAAAATATCATATTAAATTGAATAAAAAAAACATATATGTATATGCAATAAACTAAACCACCAAATACATAATTCTTACCAGCACATGCTGAATAAAAAAATTGAAAAATGAATCAGGTGATAAAAAGATGGTTCAACACCAAGTAGCACAGGATAAGTCGAACTACCAAAGGAAATCGTTGTTATTCAATAGTTGTTGTATGGTTCTATAAAAGAATTAACGATTGTTGCTTTTTTTTTATGATGAATGTGGGATTCTGAGGTAAAGAAGCAACTTACTTGGATATCTGTTGGACTACCGTTAGCTCCATTGTTGATTGATAAAAATATGTTTTTTCGGTTGTGACACTATGTGCTAACATTTAACATAACGAAGATACATGTGTAATTTTGTACCTTATGGTCTGCCGAATTGACCATAAAATGTGCCTTGTGCTGCACCACAACTTCCTCTGTGTGAAAATGAAAACAATAGAGAGAATTAAAAATAGCTCCTTAATATTCTATTATAAAAAGCGCTTTGCAAATTGCTAGCTAAAATCTTGAAGAATCAACTAAGAAAAAAAATTAGAATACCTGTTCATCAGAAACACTTTCTTTGGAATAAAAAACGTTCTAGTTGCTCTCTTTTCTGATTTGCTTTTCGACCAACCCATGAGAAAACTATCATGCTCTATGTCACGATGCAAAAACCGTTTGGAATGAACGTACTCGATTCTATTAGCATATTAGATATTAACACACACAATTTTACCTCAAATAACTAACATTAACCTTTACATAAGAATCTAATGTTAGTTATGTAAACAACATATCCATACCTTTATTCGTCTTCAATGGCCTGGTAAAAATGGGTATTCTTTTTGAATTTTGTTGATCATTACTTCCTTAAGGGCGTCCTTTAAAGTATTCAGAGATATGTTAAGACATGTTTAAAGTAAGCACAAGTTTTACCATTACACTTTTGACTAAATGTCACTGAAATTAATCGCAATATCATGTAGAAAACTTATACAAAGATTACCATGTCATGTTGTGGTATTCCTTTCATAATACAAACAATCAAATCAAGTTCCGCTTCCAACACCTCCATGATTGTTGCTGCTGGAAAAGGTGGAGGCACGTTAATCACTGGCCGCATTTGTTTTAACGACTGGTGCATAAACGTATAGTCTTCCATGCTTTCTCGTTCTCCATTGAGACCTATACAGACTATTGACGGTCTTCTTTTGCAAAACGCCGACTTATTTTTTATGAGACATAAATGTGATCTAATAGGTGTTTTAAACTCTTCAATTAATATACCTATACCTTCTCTAACAATAATCAAAATTCTCATTATCATATAAAATCAAAACATGCTATAAATTAAATCAAGTTTGAAAGTGATACTAATTCTTCACAAAAGATAGGTATTACCAGTAAATGTTCTCGGGTAGACCTGTTCCTCAACAAAATTCAAAAAAGCATATCACAATTATTAATGTTAAAATAAATCAATGAGCAATTAAATGAATGGTGAGAGATATCTTACAATTCGCCACCCTTCCTACGAACGCAACCCTTATTATCATTAGTATTATTACGTGATGATCCCGAACTACCTCTTTATCATCTTCATCATCTGGTCTTGTAGAACTATATGTGTGCACCAAATGTATAACTCATGTTCTTCATCATAAACAAAACAAAACAAACCTACCATGATATATAAACAAAACAAAACCTACCATGTAGAACCCCAATTAAAACCTACCATGATATATAAACAAAACAAAAGTTTAGTCATATATATTACGGTTTTCTTCAGAAAAAATACATTAAGAATTCGTAAGACACTAAAAATTATTCATTGAATACCAACCAATTCAGAAACATATGATAAGGTTGTGAAGAATCGAGATAGGGTTTCTTCATGTGATCAGAGAGAGTTCTGAAGCATTGAGAATGGAGAAGAGATATTACAATCAGGGTTCCTGGGGTTTGAGAAAAAGGATATACAGGGTATTATAATGAAGTATTTTTTTTTCTTTTGTTATACGCTAGAATGGGTTTTAATTAAACCCTAATCTCTATTTGACAACCTTGACAATGCAATATCAATTAAAACTTGCAAATTTTATCACAACCATTTGAATGCTCCAATGGTTGAGGTGTTGTATATTTCTGACTCTCATCCCAAGTTCGAATCTTGTGCACTACATTTTTACAATCCGAATT
>LBNU01032465.1:16008-69796 GCA_014162995.1 Artemisia annua
TTTTTTTTTTTTTTTTTTTTTTTTTTTTTTTTTTTTTTTTTTTTTTTTTTTTTTTTTTTGGAAGTATTAAACTTTATATTACTTGAGGCAAACGTTTATATTTTTATTTAAGGGGACTAAATATTCATTTTTTTCATAAGCACGTGATCTAAGAAAACAAGGAGAAATTTTTAGGAGAGTTGTATTTGTCCATAATTTTGTAAGTTCAAAATATTAGATGATAAATGTGGCCCAAGCTCGATTATGGGTTTGAGTTCATTAGAGTTTTGGCCTTAATTTTTAAATTTTTTGGGTTCATTAGCGTCATTTTATTCGTTTTTCAATTCTGCAAAAAACCCAACTTGAAGCGCCTCCGTCAACTGCCAGAAGCTGACTTCTGCACAAAAGAGAGAGAGAGAAAAAAAAAATCTACTTTGCTTTTGTTTCTTTTCTTTTACTTGTGTTGTTGCTGTTGATGCATGATGAAGATTAATCTCTGATTGCTGTCGGATGTCTTCATCAACAAATTTGATATTTGTCTTTGCTTGCTTTTTCTGTTGCTTGAAGAATTGATTTAGCTTATTGTCGGATTTCTTCATCAACATATCATTGCTTTTTATTGCCATAATGTTTCTTCTTCTTCTTCTTCTTCTTCTTCTTCTTCTTCTTCTTCTTCTTCTTCTACGTTTAGCTTTGTTTAATATGTATTTAGTTTTGTAATCAAATACGAGTTTTCGTGATTTCGCTGTTCTGATTGCAAGGGAGTATTAGACGATAAATATGGCCCAAGTCCGATTTTGGGTTTAGGTCCATTAAGATTTCCGGATGTAATTGCATTATAAATATCGTATCAATAATACAATATCATCTACGGGGTTTACAATATTCACCACAAAAAAGTTTAAGTTACGCATTTCATAGCGATAATTTATTTAAGAAGATAACGTGAGTCAAGTCGCCAATTCATTCATTGTTTAAATCCATGTCATCTTCATTCTTCTCACTCACTCACCACTCAAATCCCTCATAATTTATTTTATATTATTTATTTACTTATAACCCAATTTTATATAATATAAAACCTCTGAAACATAACATATGTGTGCACACACAAACACACTCAACTCATTTGAGTGATGCCACTCACTCAACTAATCATACAATGATGCGAGTGCGAAACCAGACTCAAAGTGATCAGGCGCACAACTTTTTTTTTTTTTAGGTGTAAATAGAAGAAATAAAAAGTGAATTAAAACGAAGGTTTCATTAAAATAATAAATAAATGAATGTGCATTTTGTTAGACCAAGTGCATTTAGANTCACAAAAAAGAGGGTGTATCACCAATCACGTGTAATTGGTTGTGCACACGTAGGAGTCATGTGTCAGAGTTTAACACAATCTAAAGTTGGACATAGAAATGCATATTTTTACAAGTCCGTGCCAGGGCCGGATATTAGCAGGGGCGACATGGGCCACTACCCAGGGCCCATTATTTGGAGGGGCACCAAAGTTGTTATAAAAAACCCAACTGGTATATACTGGCCCAATAGAAAGAGTGAGAAATTATAAGCAGAATAGAAAGACTGGCCCAATAGAAAGACTGGTATATACTATACGAGTTATAGTAGGGACTAAAATATTTAGAATTCATTCCCTATACATTTTTAACTTTATTTTTGGGATCGATAATGGTTGTTTTACCCGCATATCTATACTATCTATAAAAAGAAAATGGTCAAAAATTCAAGAAGTGAAAAGTGGAAAAACTGAAATAAAAGTATTGACTAAATTACCCTTCGTTAATCTATCTTTGACAACTTATAAACTATCTTAAGAAACTAAACTATCTTTGGAAACGATAATTACATTGCAACAAGCTTCCACTGCACCTTTTATTTTATTTATTTCGCTTTACTCCGTGATTTGGTTGCCATTTTTCATTGGATTACATTTCATTAAATTATAACAATATTCGGCATTGTTGAGTTTTTTTTTGTACCACTTCACCTTCAACCGTTTAATTATATTAGATGCAATTTTTTTTACTGTTTTATGTGTTAGTTTTGACCTTAATACTATAGAATTGTAGGCCGGTTTGAACATGTGAAGCGGCTGAAGCCGACAATAAAATGAACTTATATATACTTCATTACCATGAGTGGGTAACTAAATTTAGTAATCTATATCTATATTATCTATATTATTTGTAAACCATTTACATCATTTTCTTTAGGAAAAATCACCTTTTTCTTGAAAGTGAAAAAGTGAAAACTAAAAATGCAAGGCTGGACACGAAAACTATTGAAGGAAACACAACTGTATCCCAATGTGTTAATACAAACTTCTAAATGAAATTTCAAATAGTTTCCATAATCTGTATGATGAAAAAGCACTTATATGTACAAAAAATTAAGTGATATGTGATTAGTTTATTTAAATGAAAAATATTACTAAACAAAAATATTACTATTTTTCTTAAATGATAGTTGATCACTTTACTTTTGATTTACAGACATATCAATGGGTTATGCACATTTTATATAAAAAGAGGCATATGCATATTGGAGGTTTCGAAAATAACTAGACGAGTACCCATGCATAACAACGAGATTTTCTAGCGGCAAACAACTACAATTACATAAAACGTTATACAAAACACTTAACCAAAGCATTACTATAACTATCTGCCGCTATAAATCCCGTTGCTATGCACGGGTACTCGTCTAGTTTTTTTTATAAGGGGGCCTTTTTTTAATTACGGCCCAGGGCACCCAAAATCCCGGGGACGGCCCTGTCCATGCCCATGTGGCACAAGGAAGACGTGTCCCACCCTTGCTACACTTCTTCCTCTAGACGCGTCCCATGCAGACGGAATGTTGAATCGGTTGCTGCAACGATCAATATGTGTAGTGTGTGAGTTTTTATTTGAAAATGTATTTTTGTGGGATATGTTTTTTGTGGTGTCAGTCTCCTTGCTGTAGCTTTGAAAAGAGAAAGATGAGGTGTTAGGGGAGAAGAGAGTCATCAGTTCCTTATTGCTCTTGGTCTAATGACTATTCCTCCATTTTTGAGAGACCAAATATAGATCTAGCTATACTCTCAGGGTTACCAATGTAATTTAACTCTTTTGTAAATCTCTGTTATGAGTGTGAAATAACAAACCGACAACTTGTCATCAGTCAACAGTCACCACTTCCGCTTGTCACAAAGTAATCAATCACCAAACACAATCCAACACTCACCATGTCACTAGCTTTCTCCCTGAACCCCATCACCCTCCAAACCAAACACCACCACAATCCAAGAAGTCCCTTAAGAGTTCCGCCCCTGCCAAGAATCCAAACACATTTTCTCAAACCCAAAATCCCCTGCACACCCATCTTCAAAACCAAACACTCCCTTCCAAGACCAAGAATCTTGAGAACCCATGAAGAAAACTCACATGTAACTGTGACTGAAGCAAATTCCAGATGGGAAAATGTGCTGTCAAGTTTAGCAAGTTTGTATCCTGTTTATGTCACAGTTGGTGGTGTTGTTGCTTGTTTGAAACCTAGTACTTTTGCATGGTTTGTGGACAAAGGTCCTGCTTCTTATAGCTATGCACTTGGGTTTATTATGTTGTCTATGGGTTTGACTCTGGAGTTTAAGGATTTGGTTGACTTGTTCATGCAAAGGCCTCTTTCTGTAAGTTTCCTTTTTTGGAATGTTTGTGTTTTTAGTTTGGTTTTTAGATTAGATCATGTGTAAAATAGTACTAAAAATAGAAGAACGTTGATGGTAATAGTTTTTGCAAGAAGTTTGTATCAAGTTTGACTTTGACTTTATAAGTCAAAGCTCATTTCTTTAGTGGAATGGATGGATTATAATGGAATTTGTGTACTTGGGTGTGTCTGATGTTACGGTTTCTTGAATAATGATTAATAGTTTAGGTTGTTTAAAATATATATGATCACATGCTTATCAGTTTAATTTGAGGTTAAAATGGAACTTATGGAGTTGGATATGCTTTTTAAGACATTATGATTGTATCTTCAAATCAAAAGGTGTTAAGAATATATAATTAGTTGGTTACTTCAGACTGTAATAATAGTAATTTATAAAGATTCAAAGGACTCCTTATTTTCGGTTCCTTAAGCTGTTATATAAAGGGATTGGATTGTATCCAAATCTCTTACAATTTGCTCTAAAGAACAGTTTGTATGCTCATATTTTCAGGAATGACCACATTTATAGTTCTTTGATATTGCGTCTTTCGAGATGAAATGAGATTAATACTTTGTTGGTGTAAAAATTTGCTCTTAGAGAGTAAGAGTTGATGTTATGCATTAATTTCAATAATACTTAACCGTTTTATGCAGATAATCTTTGGATGTGCTGCTCAATACACAACCCTTAATACATTTATAGACATTATTTCATTTATCTCTCGTGTAATACGTTACAGGGACCGTTGATTGCTTCAAGGTGAATGTACATTGTCGATTGTGATGACTTGTATGTAAACTCTTGGAGCATGATTCTACACTCTTTTTGACTATGGTTTTGGCTGGAACTGTATGTCATGTTGATGCCCTTAAACTTTCTACCAGAACCTTGCAAGGTCCTTTAAGACAGCTTTAAGACCATCTGTATCTTAGTCAAATGACTAATTATACAAGTTATATAATTGATTACTAAACAGTTCGCTATTTCCACTCTATATTCAAACTACAAAGTTTCTTTAACATATTCATTTGCAATACAAAAGAAACCATTCCATGAATGGCATCCTTCAATATGATAATCATGCATCTATTTGCTTCAAGGAAAAAATAAAATAAAATACGAAAAATGATGTCTTGGCTATGTTTCTGGGTCGAATGGGTACAAACCCAACAGGTGTGACCCTTCAATTCTAACAGGAAATAACTAACTAACTAATAACTAATTTTAACCGCCAAAAACGGTTATAAACTTTGTAATGTGCAACTCTGGTCCTTGAGGTTTCGGTGTCTTCAAAATGTAAGCAATGTAGCGAGATTATATGCTCACAATCATGCATCTAAGTGCTTGACAATTGATGCATATGTTTTTCATCCACCTTTCAGTTTATTGTCACTCAATCTTGATTTGAATATTTTGGTTTGGATGACAAGGAGCATAGATGATGTACCTGTTGAATGATGATTTTCATTTGGTATAGCATGCAAGGGAAAGAACCATACATATTCCATGATCAAGTTTAATATATATTCTCAATTTCAACTCTACAAGCTTGGTACTTTTTAAATATCAACACAATTATGGTAGCAACAAAGCCCTTGTCAAATTTTATTGTGGGAAGCAATGTGTTTGACCTTAAAAACTGTATATCTAGATTCATATTCTTTCAAATACATTTTTGTTTAAACTATCTCCAATGTTTACTCTTTAGGTAGTTGTTGCGCCGGTTCTGTTGGGGTCTTATTTGCAGAGCACCTTTCCTCGAGCTGTGAAAACTGCAATCCCTTTTGCACCACTATTTGCTGTTTTGACAGCATCACTATTGGCTTGCAGGTAATTATGTTTTTTCATATACTATTAGTCTATTAGCATACATATTGAAATGCAATACCTTTTCTCAATGTTTTCTTCTGCTTTTTGGTTTTTTAGTGTATTATCTGAAAACGTTGGTCTTTTGAAGTCATCAATGGCTCTCACATCATTAGCGACTGATGTCTCTCCCCTTGTTTACGCTCGAACTTTTTTGTCAAGTGAAATGGGAATGGTTGTGCTTTCGGTACTGTTACTTCATTTTGCAGGTTTCTTTGTGGGGTAAGACTCGACTCTTTATATATATTTATCGAACAATGAATTCAATTATAATTTAAGTTAAAGGATATGGATATCACATAGTTACATCAAAGTATGCTAAATGCTGTTGCACTAAATTCTGTTGGATTACACTGAACCAAAGGCACCCTTATGTTCCATGATCACGCAAGTGTAATATTTGTTGCGAATAATTAGGAAAGAGCCCAGACACAATGTACATGATTTAGCAAATTGCCTTCATCTGTAAAATGTATTCTGATATGTAGGTTTTTTGGTATTTGCTTATGTGATGTGTTTGACGAGTCAAGTGTCTACCTGCAGGTATATAGTAGCAGCTTTAGCTGGATTTAAAGAGCCAGGACGCCGAGCCGTTTCCATTGAGGTAATACTTTAATGTTCAAATATACCCTGTTTTTAACTCGTTATCCTATCTGACCTATAAACATGTGACGGAACACCCATTTTGACATGCAACAAAATATTTACCCTTTGTTACTTGTTTGGCCCGTCATCAGAATATCAGTCTGACCCGTCCTCTTGTATGTCACAGTAATCAGTTTTTAGTTTTTGATATTCGGATCTTTTATAGTCAATATAGAGATATGTAGAAACCATAAGAAACTATTGTATTGGTTATAGAGATAAAGTAAAATAACATAATGATTTTGCAAACACACATCCAAACACCCCTATAGTCTTCCCAGGATAGTGTTCTTCCTTGTGGTGATTCTATAACCTTCTCTAATTTCTTGAAACCACCCTTGAGAGTTACGCTCATCAAGACTAGAGAAATGAAAGTCTAGTGTACCGCTGTGCCATAAGTTGCTAAATAGTGTGTTTTATACTTTTTATTACTTCTGCCACAGGTTGGTATGCAGAATTCATCCTTGGGTGTGGTTTTAGCGGCGTCTCATTTCAGCTCGCCAATGGTTGCGTTGCCACCAGCCGTATCTGCTGTGATAATGAACATTATGGGCAGCAGCTTAGGCTTTTTTTGGAGATGCATTGATCCTTCTGAACCAGAAGGTAGTTCAAAAGATTGATAATGGTCTTACGGAAATTTTCAACCATAAAGGTTTCGTTGTTTTCTTTTTCCAAAGCTTTGGTAAATAAAAGTTCATCTAGAGGTTTTTAGGATTTTTCAACGTTACTCTTTTGTGATCAAAGGTCACAAGTTCGAGTATCAATTTCCTTAATGTATGTGAAATATTATGTGTATGAAGATGTTGGATGCATTTCAAGTTATTCGGTACCAAGTTTAGTTTTGTCTTTTATCACTGTCGATCCTTTGAGGTAAACGATAAAGGGTGGGTATTTTAGGTATCTACAGATATGAAAAAGTGTTCTGAATAACTTAAATGTAACTTATCTTCATGCCTTTTCACCAAGATCTATCTTTAATACGTAAATTTGCTATAACATTGAAAATGAATTAAAGGTGTATCATGTATGCAGGCAAACACGAGCCAACTTGTACTTGAGAGTCACCTATTTGACCAGTTACTTGCTCGACCTACTTGATTTTCGCCTATACATCAAATAAGTATGTGCAAGTCGTTTCGACAAAACAAAACTGGAAAGGTTGAACATGGATAGCTAGAGCTGGGAGGAAGGGGCGTGAGATAGGTTACTACGACTACACTCAAGTAGACACTGAAATGGTGAGACATGATAAACGATTCGAAACATTTGTGAATGCACTCTCAAAATATTAGTGAATAAATTGGGCTAAGCCCGACTTGTGGGTTGAGTCCATTAGGGTTAGGGTTTATGTCTTGTATTCTATATATTGTGCTTGAATAATAATAATAACCTACGGGGTTTACAATATTCTAACATGGTATCATGAGCAGGTTCGGTCCGCGACCTATTAGGCCGTCATGAGCCGTCGCTTCTAGACCTCCCCGTCAAACCCTAGTCGTCACCAAATATCCCTGTAACTCACGTCTTGATTTTTTCTTTCTATGATCACCTCAATTACTTTTGCAGCCATTGTTGACTTTCAATTTGGTTTCACACCAATTATTTAATTCATTGGTTAACATCATTGTTTAAGTATTAAAGAAGCGTCGATTACTTTTTTGTTTCAAGTGCAACTATGATTCATAAAATACTGGTGGTATTAACCGACGATGGCAGTAGGACACCCGAAGATTTGTTTCTTGATGAGCAAGAGTCTGGTGTTTCTACTGGCTTTTTGTCCTTACGAAGATTTATCAGATCCGATCTATTTATTTTTTCTTTTCTTTTGTTTTCTTTTTCTTAAAGTTTTAGTTATTTTTATGTTTGTTTGTTAGTCTTGTTCGTACAGCTTTGTTACCAGNTTTGTTTCTTGATGAGCAAGAGTCTGGTGTTTCTACTGGCTTTTTGTCCTTACGAAGATTTATCAGATCCGATCTATTTATTTTTTCTTTTCTTTTGTTTTCTTTTTCTTAAAGTTTTAGTTATTTTTATGTTTGTTTGTTAGTCTTGTTCGTACAGCTTTGTTACCAGTCGACTAAAGTCGACCGTTGGTACTAGTCCCTAAAGTCGACCGTTGGTACGGTGTTGTTACCGGTCGACTTAGCCGACCGTTGGTACCAGTCGACTAAAGTCGACCGTTGGTACGGTTTTGTTACGAGTCGACTAAAGCTATGTTTTTATTATATTAATGTTTTGTTTTTCTTTTCTTTTCTAGTTTACTACTCCAGTCCGAGCTTTTGCGATTTCGCCGCTCGAACTGCGGGGGAGTATTAGTGAATAAATTGGGCCAAGCCCGACTTGTGGGTTGGGTCCATTAGGGTTAGGGTTTATGTCTTGTACTCTATATATTGTGCTTGAATAATAATAATAACCTACGGGGTTTACAATATTCTAACAAAAAATGGTTTACTGTATTTTAAAAACTAGCCACAAATTTCGCAAATCAATTGCGAAACTCACTTTTGACCCCTATTTGAACCTTTTTGGACCTCTTTTCCATTTGCGAACCCTTTTAGAAAATTACGAACCCTCAAATGAACCTTTCCTACCCATTTTGAACCCTTACATTTAAACATCCACCCTACCTACCCATCCATTCATATTCATCAATAGTGACAATCTCTCACAAACAACTCTCACAAAATGAGTTGAAAGTATCTGATTGGCTTAAAAAAATGAAAGGAGAGAATATATGAATGAATTAAGTTTTAAATGTATTTTCATTGCGTATAATTTTTATCAAATACCATATAACACAAGCAAAAATATTTAAAATCAAAGTTGATAAAGAAAGACTTGAAAAGTCAAACATAGACATTTAATATGGGACGGAGGGAGTAAACTTTAATTTACTTTGAGGCAAGCGTTTACTTTTGTTTTTCTTATTTAAGGGGACTATATATTCATTTTATACATAAGTTAATCATCTAAGAAACAATGTAAAAGAAATTTTTTGGAGAATTTATCCGTCTACAAATAGTGGGGCATTCCTGCGTTGCAGTAACGGATACCCTGCAATATACTCTTCTCCTCTATTTACCTATAACCCAAATTTTATATAAAGCTCTGAAACATAACACACGCACGCGTGCACACACAAACTTACCTTATTTGCGTGGTGCCGCTCACTCAACTGAATACAAAATGATGCGAGAGGCACATAACTAAACCAAAAATGACGAGGTGCACAATTGTTTTTGAGTTGTAATATAGAAGAAATAAAAAGTGAACTAAAACGAAGATTTTATTAAAACAACAAATAAATGAAGGTGCATTTGGTTACACCCATTGCATTTAAGAACAAATCTATGGTTTTTTTTTTCAAAAATTAACACTACGTCAGCAAAATTGATGGTTGTCCCAGGACCTTCGAAACCCACCCTGGTTATCACCAATCACGTGTAATTGGCTATGTACATGTAGATGACGCGTGAGAGTTTAACAAAGACAGTCGAGTAAGGACTATTCCGGCATTTTGTGAGCTGAAGACCAAATATAGATCTAACCACAACATCAGGGCTCACCTCTATTATGAGTTGATTTTTTTGAACAAATTAAAAGATGACAAGTGGTCCTTAGTCAACAACAGTGACACCACTTCTTCCAGTGACAAAGTACAAACCACATGCAATCAATCACCAAAAAGTCATCACACACTCACCATGTCACTTGCTTTTTGCCTGAACCCCATCACTCTCCAAACCAAACACCACCACCACAATCCAAGAATCCAAACACATTTTCTCAAACCCAAAATCCCATGCATACCCATCTTCCAAACCAAACACTCCCTTCCAAGACCAAGAATCTTGAGAGCCCATGAAGAAAACTCAGCTGTGAGTGTGACTGAAGCAAATTCCAGATGGGAAAATGTGTTGTCAAGTTTAGCAAGTTTGTATCCTGTTTATGTCACAGTTGGTGGTGTTGTTGCTTGTTTAAAGCCTAGTACTTTTGCATGGTTTGTGGACAAAGGTCCTGCTTCTTATAGCTATGCACTTGGCTTTATTATGTTGTCTATGGGTTTGACTTTGGAGTTTAAGGATTTGGTTGACTTGTTCATGCAAAGGCCTCTTTCTGTAAGTTTCCTTTTTTGGAATCTTTATTACGTAGTATATGTTTTTACATTGGCTTTTAGATTATATCGTGTGTAAAATAGTATTAAGAATAGAATAATGTTGATGCTAATGATTTTGCAAGAAGTGTGTATCAAGTTTGACTTTGACTTTATAAGTCAAAGTTCATTTCTTTTGTGGGATGGATGGAAAATGAATGATGGAGTTTATGTAGTCTGGAAACAGTTGAGTGGGCCTTAACTAGTTAAAGTTCATGGCTTTTTAGGTAATGGAATGAAGAATATAAAAGGTGTTTAGCATACATGTAGTAGCTAATTGGTTAATGCACAATGTGATGAAAATACTAGTTTAGAAACTGGTTCAAAGGTGCGCTACCTCTTTTTTAGGTTGATTCTTGTCTAGTTCTTCAAGTTTATAGAATTAACACACTTGTTTTTATAATCAACCTGTGTGGATGAGTACACTACAAAATTGGGGTTGATTTGCATGATTTTTTATGCTATTAATGTCCCTTGTTCTACCCTTGTTAACTTGCATTACTCCGTATGACCGTATCATGAATGATTGCATTTTCATCTTTTCATATTCCCACACATATTATAATGTAAAGATGAAAAAGCATGTGATACTAACAGATTGGATTGGATGCGAATTGTAAGGGATGGTTATAAAAGATTTTTTTTTGTGATCGTATGTTTGCATCTATATGAAAGACCACATTTAATCACTCTTCGATGATGCATCTTTCAAAATGAAGTCTAAAAGTGACTTTATTACATCAAGTTACTGAAAGTACTTTACAGGACATTGATTTTACTCAAATTTATGCAGATAATATTTGGATGTGCTGCTCAGTACACAATTATGCCGGCTTTTGGATTTGTGATAAGCAGATTGTTGGGACTCTCAACGTCTTTTTCAGTTGGTCTGATATTACTTTCTTGTTGTCCTGGTGGTACCGCCTCTAATGTGGTAAGTTTCGTCTCAACTTCAAGTCTCAACTAAATCTATATTCGTATATGGACACATTCATTTATCTTGTGGTGTAATAGTGTTACAGGTGACTTTGATTGCACAAGGAGATGTACCATTGTCTATAGTAATGACTGTGTGTAGCACGCTTGGAGCAGTTCTTCTTACTCCGCTTTTGACTATGGTTCTGGCCGGAACTTATATTCATGTTGATGCCCTCAAACTTTCTATCAGCACCTTGCAGGTAACTTAACAATAGCATTCTGACTTTCTGTTGACTTAAGGTCAAATGACTATTTATAAAGTCAAATTAGATAAACTGATCACTAGCGACTAAACATTCGTTATTTTCTCACTTGTGAAGACCAAACAGTAATCTTTACATGGTTAGATTTGCTAAACCATATCAATTGCATTGAACGTGTCCCATTAAAACTTGACTATCGTGCTTTTAGTGCTTGACAATTGATGCATATGCTTTTTTTCACATTTCAGTTTACTGACTAATCAAACTCCCTGAATCTGGAATTAAATGATGACAACGAGACATAGATGATGTACGTGTATGAATGATGATTTTCATTTGGTATAGTCCGCAAGTGAAAGAACCATAAAGATTCTATAATCTGTTTTAATCTATATATCCAATTTTCAACTACAAGATTGGTACTCCTTTCTGATGTATCAAAACAATTGGGGTAACAACAATAAATTTGTGACAATTCCCTTACAAAATTGTATTGTGGGGAGCAATGTGTTTGACCTCAAAATTCAAAGCGTACATCTTTATTCGTAACCGTATATATTTGTTTAAAATAACTTCACTGTTTATACTTTAGGTCGTTGTTGCGCCTGTTCTGCTGGGGTCTTATTTGCAGAGCGCCTTTCCTCGGGCTGTGAAAACTGCACTCCCTTTTGCGCCACTACTAGCCGTTTTGACGTCATCACTATTGGCTTGCAGGTAATCATGTTTTTTTTATATACCATGTATATATACTGAAATTTAGTACTATTTTTTTAAGATATTTCTTCTACTCTTTGTTTTTTCAGTGTATTCTCGGAAAACGTTGGTCGTTTGAAGTCGTCAATGGCTCTATCATTATCGACTGATGTTTCCCCCCTTCTTTACGCTCGAACCTTTTTGTCAAGTGAAATGGGAGTAGTTGTGCTTTCGGTACTGTTACTTCATTTTGCAGGTTTCTTTGTGGGGTAATATTCGATTCTTTGTTTATATTTATCCAACAATGAATTCCATTGGAATGTAGGTTGAAGAATATGGATATCGCATAGTTAACATCAATTTGTGCTAAATTTTGTTGGATTTCAATGAACCAAACGCACCCTTAGGTTCCATGATCACACAAGTGTAATATTTGTTACGAATAATTAGGAAAGAGCCCAGACACAATGTACATGGTTTAGCAAATTGCCTTCATCTATAAGATGTGTTCTGATATGTAGGTTTTTTGGTATTTGCTTATGTGATGTGTTTGACGAGTCAAGTGTCTACCTGCAGGTATATAGCAGCAGCTTTAGCTGGATTTAAAGAGCCAGAACGCAGAGCCGTATCCATTGAGGTAATACTTTTAAGGTTCCAATATTACTTATGTTTAATTTCTTATCCTATCCGACCCAAAAAACATGTGACCAACCACCTATTTATTAGAGGATAAATAAGCCGGGCCTATCCTCTAATACTATTTTGATTTGCTAAAAAGGTTTTTTTACCCTTTGTTACTTGTTTGACCCGTTATCAATCTGGCACGACGTCTTGTTTGTCACCAGAATCAGTTTTGTGTTTGATATTCTGATCATTTATAGCCAACATGTAGATACGGAGAAAGTGAGAAACCATAAGAATTGTAGTATCGGTTATTGAGATAAATGTACAATAACATTTCAAAATAGTGATCTTGCAAACACGCATCCAAACACCCATTAGTATTTCCAGGATAGCGTTCTTTCTCATGGTGACTCTATAACCTTCTCTACTTTTTGGAAGCCACCCTTAAGAGTTACGCTTGTCAAGACTAGATAAGTGAAAGTCTAGTGTACCGTTGTGCCATAAGTTACTAAATAGTGTGTTTTTTACTTTTTATTACTTCTGTTGCAGGTTGGTATGCAGAATTCGTCCTTGGGTGTTGTTTTAGCGGCGTCTCATTTCAGCTCGCCTATGGTTGCATTACCACCAGCAGTTTCTGCTGTGATAATGAACATAATGGGCAGCAGCTTAGGCTTCTTTTGGAGATGTGTTGATCCTTCTGAACCAGAAGCTAGCTCAAAAGATTGATTATGGTCTTATGGAGGTCTTGTGTGCATTTTCAACCATCAAGGTTTCTTTGTTTCTATTTCCAAAGCTTTGGTAAAAGTTCATCTGGAGTTTCGTAGGATTTTTCACTGTTACTCATTTGTGATCAAAGGTCACGAGTTTGAGTATCAGTTTCCTAAATGTATGTGAAATGTTATGTGTATGCAGACGTTGGTTGCATTTCAAGTTATTCGGTACTAAGTTTAGTTTTTTTCTTTTACCACTGTCGATCCTTGAGGTAAACAACAAAGGGTGGGTGTTTTAGGCATCTATGGATACAAAAAAGAGTTCTGAATAACTTAAAAGGATAAATTGTTGGTACCCCTAAAATATTGCAATACCCGCTAAATTTTTTATTTTTATAATTTTGTTTTTATTATAAAACTACGAAACAGAGAGTATGAAACAGAAAATATAAAATTTGACAAAATAATACGGAAAATAAATTGATAAAAAACAAAAAATACGGAACAAAAAGTATAAAAAACTATCTTATACCGTTAATGTTCGGGTTATGTATAAGTTAAACGATTCAAAATATCAACCCGTTTAAGTTTTGGGTTATTAATTAAAATATTCACTTAAATTAAAAATGTTGAGAATTTAACCCTAAAAAATGGCTATCTTAAAAACCAACCACAAATTTCGCAAATCATATGCGATAATGCGAAACTCACTTTTGACCCCTATTTGAACCTTTCTGCATCTTTTTGGACCTCTTTTCTATTTGCGAACCCTTTTAGAAAATTACAAACCCTCAAATGAACCTTTCCTACCCATTTTCGAAGCCTTACATTTAAACCTACCTACCCATCTATTCATCTTCTTCATCTATTTCAACTTTGCCCATCAAAATCACCATTAGAAAAAGGGAAATGATTTGCACACTCCTAAAAATGATTGACACACTCAAAATGTGAGTGTGTTGACATTTATACCCTCACATTGTTTGGACTTATTCTTATCCTGTAAGGGTATAAATTGTTAACACACTCACATTTTGAGTGTGCCAATCANTATAGCCAACATGTAGATATAGAGAAAGTGAGAAACCATAAGAATTGTAGTATCGGTTATTGAGATAAATGTACAATAACATTTTGAAATAGTGATTTTGCAAACACGTATCCAAACACCCCATTAGTCTTTCCAGGATAGTGTTCTTTCTCATGGTGACTCTATAATCTTATCTACTTTTTGGAAGCCACCCTTAAGAGTTACGCTTGTCAAGACTAGATAAGTGAAAGTCTATGTACCGTTGTGCCATAAGTTGCCAAAATAGTGTGTTTTTTACTTTTTATTACTTCTGTTGCAGGTTGGTATGCAGAATTCGTCCTTGGGTGTGGTTTTAGCGGCGTCTCATTTCAGCTCGCCTATGGTTGCATTACCACCAGCAGTTTCTGCTGTGATAATGAACATAATGGGCAGCAGCTTGGGCTTCTTTTGGAGATGTGTTGATCCTTCTGAACCAGAAGCTAGCTCAAAAGATTGATTATGGTCTTATGGAGGTCTTGTGTGCATTTTCAACCATCAAGGTTTCTTTGTTTCTATTTCCAAAGCTTTGGTAAATAAAAGTTCCATCTCGAGGTTCGTAGGATTTTTCAGTGTCAATCTTTTGTAATCAAAGGTCACAAGTTCGAGTATCAATTTCCTTAATGCATGTGAACTATTATGTGTATGCAGACGTTGGATGCATTTCAAGTTAGTACCAAGTTTAGTTTTTTCTTTTACCACTGTCGATCCTTTAGGTAAACGACAAAGGGTGCGTATTTTAGGCATCTACGGATATGAAAAAGAGTTCTGAATAACTTAAATGTAACTTATATCCATGTCTTTTCATCTCCAACCATTTATCGGTTGGTAGTTAGCTGTGTTTAGCTGGTCGACCCGCCTAACTCTTTTAATAAAGGTAATGTCCGGGTTGTGTATAAGTTAAACGTTTCGAAACATCAACCGATTTAAGTTTTGGGTTGCTAACTAAAATAATCACTTAAATGAAAATTGTTGAGAAATTTGACTCTCAAAAATGGCTATTTTGAAAACTCGCCACAGTTTTTCGCAATTCATATGCAACCATTTGCGAAACTCACTTTTGAGTTTTGACCCCTAGTTGAACCTTTTTGCACCTCTTTTCCATTTGCGAACCCTTTTAGAAAGTTACGAACCCTCAAATGAACCTTTCCTAGCCATTTCGAACCCTTACATTTAAACCTCCACCCTACGTACCCATCTATTCATCTTATTTCTACTTTACCCATCATAAATCACCATTAAATCCGAAGCTTTAAAGCCCAAAATCCAAAAAGTCGATTATTCCAGGTGGTTCGCAAATCGAGTTCGCAAATTTTTGAAAATACTGCGAAATCTATGAAGTTTTAGGTTATTTTATCAAAGGGATTTGGTTGAAAAATAGCAATGTACTTTTTCAAATGTATTGATTTGGTACGTGAACTTTTTTTAAGTTGTAAAAATGTAACGAACTTTCATAAGTGTTCCAATTTAGTATGTGATTATGACGTGTCATGTTTTATTAATGGTGTCACGTGTCAGACTTTCTGGTATGACACGTCATCATCACGTACCAAATTGGAACACTTATGAAAGTTCGTTATATTTCTACAACTTAAAAAAAGTTCATGTATCAAATCGGTACATTTGAAAAAGTACATTGCTATTTTTCAACCAAACCCCTTTTATCAAGTATGAATATGAAAATGATTATATAAATTAATGACCATTAAAGTTTTTCAAAAAACTAAATCCTAAATGTGTTAAACTTTTGTTAAAAAAAAAACTTGTTACATGGGTTCACGTCATCTAGGTTCACAAGTCTAAACAACATACTCCCTCCATCCCATAAAAACTGTCCAGTTTGACTTTTCAGAGTCAAGCTGGTTCAACTTTTACCTTATTTATTTTTGCGGGTATTATATGATACTTGATGCAAAATATATGAATGGATTGAGTTTTAAGTGTATTTTTTATTGGTATAATTTTTCATCAAGTATTCTATAACACCTAAAAAATATTTAAGGTCAAAGTTGAACCAGTTTGACTCTGAAAAGTCAAACTGGACAGTTTTTATGAGACGGAGGGAGTATTATTTAGATAATTTGGGTCAGTTTAATTTTACCTACTTTTTAAAAGTATTTAGTAGTGGTGAATGTTGAGTGCTATGATTTTTAATGCTCGTTTGGCAAGTAATAGGTAGTTTTATTTATTTTTTCAGAATGCTTCTTTTTCAGTGTTGCATGAAGTAACACTCCGATTATTAACTTAACTAACATTAAAATATTAAATCAATAATTGCAAACAAACATATGAAAAACAAGTACCACCACATAAAAACAAAACAATAGTTGTTGAAGGTCATAAAAGACAACTAAACTAAACTAAAACAACTAGTCCACATTCCTTGACTCAACATTCACTTTCCCTCCTTTTTATTTCTTCACACATACCAAAATCCCATCAAACCAACTGTTTTACCAGAAAAAAATGGATTCAGACTCAGTTTCACCATATAAACTAATTTTCAAAGCCTTAACTCTCATACCCATTTCTCATTACCTCTTAATATCGGTTTTCGTGTCGATTGTTTTCGTATACAATCTGCTGGAATTTCATATTTTGCAAGATGTTTTTGGTGGTTTTGGAGGTGGTTCTGTTTCTTTGACATTTGGTTCGGGTTCGGAGCTGTATGCGGAAGTTGTGTCCAAGTGTAGTTTGCTTCATGGAAGGTTGATTCTTTTTCTATTATTCTATATTGTGTATTTGATGTAGATTTTCGTATCGCGTAAATTGCAATATATCTAGTACTTTATAGCTGGTAACATAAGTTTTCGACAAAAATGATGTGGTATAATTTCAGTTTTAGATTCATTTATTTATCAAATTTGACTTAAATTTCCTTTTCATAGTAATGTTTTTTTGTTGTTAAGAATCGGATTTCATAGTATTTTTTTTGGTTACAAATTGAACTTATGCTAACTTTTAAAGAGAGCATAAGTATCGGGATACCCCACATTGGGAAATTTGGTATTTTGTGTTACCTTTGTTGGCAATCTACCCTTTTGTATACACTACCTGTTGCTCTTCTTGCCTTTTCGAAAAGAGATTAAATATATTTTTTTTAGAATGTAATGGAGAATCAATAAACTCAATAGATTAGGAATTTGACGGATTTGATTTGACCTGTAAAAGGAAAGAAAGTTAATCTCATCAAGTAAAAAAACGTGTTGGAAGGGTGGCAATTTAAGACCCATCAGAAAATCATGGGTCAAGTTGTGTAAATATATATCAGGGGATGAGTCTAATTGATTTTTTGATTGAAAGTGGAATTATATAACAATTATCCAACGGGTTTAGTTAGGTCTAGGGGGTCAAATTTTTTTGTTTTACCTTTTTTTCACTTTTTTTGAATATTTTACTCAAAATAATCAAAAGAAAATCTAAAAATAGTCGGGTCAACCTGACTAAAACCCGTCTAGTCCCGGACCCATTTAGTCCCATGTTTCTAGAAAACTCATCTAGACCCGGATCCGTGCCCAAACCCACCTAGACACGTGACCCGATCCGACCCGCCTATTTTGCCACCTCTATGGAAGCACTAACTGATGACCAATCTGTAACGATTTCGGTTCTTGATTGTTGACTACTGCAGATACTTGGCTACTCCATGGCTTTCTAGTCCGCATCTCCAGACTATTTTGTTAAATGCTGTAGTGAAGACTCCTAAGTTCATGTACAAAAGGTAAAATTTCTTGCATTTGTTTTCTCATGGTAAAGAATTTCATATAAAGTAACATTTAGCAAGTAGACATTTTGTCTCAACACGAGACTTGATAATGTTAGATCATATGTCGGGGCAATCAAATTTGAATTTAAAAACAAAAACACCCCTTACAAGGCTAAAAGTCAAAGACAAAGCAAACAATGCTCTTTAGGAAACTACAGCTAACTCACCATCTCATTGGTAAATCACCTTTGTGGACACGATTCATGTTTGACTAAAAATATCGCGTATGTTATCTTATTATTGTTGCTTTAGAGGATTAATATGTCGAGTTTACTGTCCCATAGCTATTAGTAGCCCATGTGAAAATAATGTATCTTTGTGCTGGCATTTGGTATAGTCCGTGAATGATTAATGTGTAAGCCCATGCAGCGATGCTCTTGTGAACAGTTTAAGGAAATTCTGTTTTCCACATAACTAGAACTTTTTTTTTTTTTTTGGACGGCAATTGTGGCTACATGGCCCCTAGCCCAGAAGGCGTAGCGAGCCCACACAACCAGGTTGCCCAGAAGGCAATGGCACCCTTCCCTTTACGCACGCGGGAGGAAACCCCTATCGCCCTAGACAAGACTCGAACTTAAGACCTTGCATAGGAGGGTAAAACCTCCATATCGCTAGACCAGAGGCCCTTTGGTAACTAGAACTTTTTGTGTCGGTTATATTTATAAATGTTATATGAAGTCAATTAGTATAACAGCTGGATTCATGATTCGTGATATTAGTGTTAAGGCTCTCAATCAAATTCATGAACTGACATGGTCAGCCAAATTTCCATATACTTAACCCGACCATTGTTTCTCTATTTCCAGAGAACTGTTTCGCACTTCCGATGGTGGAACGATAGCACTGGACTGGCTGATGAACTCTGATGGTAATAAACTTTCTTCTGTATAGTCTTGTAAAGAATTAAACTTGTTCTATTTTTTCTAAAATAATTTTGTTTGAATTCCTAGTCGCAGAGACGAGCTTTCAAGTCAATGGAACCAGTACAGCCGCTGATATTCCTCTGTTGATATTGGTTCCTGGCTTAACAAGTGATCAAAATTCTCCTGTGAGTTCCTTAATCTTGAAAAATAATAATAATAGTAATATCATTATTTCCTACATCTAATCTACATGCAGATAGGACTGATATTAAAAACAGCCCATCGCTTACATATAATTGCTTTAACAAAGTAGCATTGTACTAAGGCACAACTTAATGATAAACAGAACAAATTTAGTAAGGAAGACAACTCAACCTGTCCCTGAACAAAGAAAAATAACATAAATTCAAGTCAACCTGATTTTTATTCCTATAAGTTGTTCCCTCCCATCTTATGGATTTTTTATGCGTTTCATTTCCATCTTCTATAATTTTCATGAAATGCATGCCAGTATATTAAGGAGATTGCATACAAGATGGCAAAGCATGGATGGAATGTTGTTGTAAGCAATCATCGGGGGTTAGGAGGCGTTCCACTCACTGTAAGTTTTTACTGTATGTCTGTATCATCAGATAATCTCTTAAAGCCCATCTCCTAATTAGTATCTGATAAATGATTGATTCCTCAGGCTTGGCAAAGCTATATACAGAAAAATTGGAAATAACGTCATATTATTCAAGTGTCCATACAGTTGATAATTTTAATTTGTTATTTGCTTGTGCAGTCTGAGTGCTTTTACACTGCTGGAAAGTCAGATGATTTAGGTGAAGTAGTAAATTATCTTCATCAGAAACAACCCGAAACTCCTCTTTACGCTCTTGGAACTAGCCTTGGCGCCAATATTCTGGTACATCTTTTTAGTGGCAATTGTCATTATACATGTGTAGATGTCAGTTCTTTTTGCTTTGCTGTTTTTGTTTGTAATAATGACTTATTGTTAGTAACCAAATTATAATCGTTCAGTACTCAGTAGGAGTCATAAATGAAAAGTAGGACCAAATTATCTGACACAGAGACATGATTTATGACAAACGGAATAAAGTTATTGTGTAAGTGTGATTCTACCTGATAAGTTATACGGAGGTTTGGCGTGTCCTAAAAGATCATACAAGCTTCTGAAATTAAACCGTATTGGCATCAAGGTTGTTCATTAATCTTAATACAAATTTGGTTAAAATGAAGAAATCCTGGCAACTTCCAGTGGCGTCAAATTATTTAAGCATTTGCTTCCCATGTTAATTGTAAACTTTTAATAAGAAAGTTGTTACAAAAACTTCATTACGACTTGTTTATCATTGTGAGTTTATGAATAATACTGATTGATCTTGCAGGTAAAATATCTTGGTGAAGATGGAGTTAAAGTACCCCTTGTTGGGGCTGTATCTATCAGTAATCCTTGGGACCTTTTGGTTAGTGTTCCGTTGAATTTCTTCGCTCTAATTAATGAAATTTCTTACCTTCAGTCAAATTTATTAGAAGAAAAAATGGTATTTCTAAGATTAATGCACATGTTAATATACAAGTTTCCCTTTGTATTTGTTCTTACTTCCCGGAATGTGCCATAGAGGTAGCAAAATGAACGGGTCAGGTAGGTAGGGTAATGGGTTCGGGTCAAAATGGGTAGTTCTTTGGTATGAGTTTGTATATAGATGGGTCAAACTTGTCATCTCTACTCCTCAGTCATCTTTTCATATCATAAGTCTGCTATATTCTTGCCACATAGAGCCTGATTGCATTTGTTCTTACAATACCTCTTTCTATGACAGATTGGTGACAGATTTTACACTCGTGGGATTATGCAGAAGTTTTATAATCGAGTTTTAGGGAATTCCTTGAAAGGCGCTGCCAAATTGTACGTATTTTCTTTATATCACCTTTCCTTGGGGACTCTAAATTTTGAACTTGATGTAAAATTATTTACTGATATATCCTTTGTACAGATATAGTAAGTTACTTATGTTATCTATTTGAATTTCTGTAGGCACCAGGAAGTCTATGCTCGCCTTTCAGATTGGGAAGGAATTGAAAAGGTAATCTGTGTCTCAGTTTTGTGTACCTGACTTCTATATTTGGAAGAAAACAATTTTATGTTGGATCAGTTCAACTCGTTTTTCCTTCAAAAGTGAAGACTATCTATATCGAAAACTATTTCTGATAGGATCATATATAATCATTTCAGCGCCAACTTTTTTATTTCAACTATGTATCTTTCTCTTTTTTCTTTCTAAAATTCTCACGGACTTTTGTTAGTTTGTCAAGAAGCAAATAATTTCTATCAAATATATACTGTTTCAGATAGAGGGGTATTGATATATATTTATCACAAAAATACTGTTTGTTACTAACCTGGAATCTCCTTGCAGTCACGTTCAATTCGAGATTTCAATAATTACTCTGCTCGAATTGCTGGAAATTTTGAGGTAACACGCCTACTTTCCCTTATCTCTAAATATTTGCTCAGCACCATCCCTTCTATATCAATCTTTTTTACACTCATTTACCAATGACGGCGTCTCATTCTTCCAGACAATTGATGCATTTCATAGATGGGCTAGCTGTGCCCGTCTGGTTACCAATGTATCGGTCCCACTTTTCTGTCTCAATGCCATAGATGATCCAGTCTGCACTGATGAAGCCATTCCTTGGGACGAAATACGGTACAAAGAATACATGCTTTTTAATTCTGAATAATTTACAACCCAGTATTGTTTAGATTTTAAAAATGAATACCAGTTAAATGAAAGGAAATTAGCAAAAGAGTTGGGTTATGAGCCCATCATGTCAAAATGAAATGTAGATGTGGGATGATAGGTGGGTCATGTAATGGGTTAAAACGGGTCATTTTTAGTATTGGTAGTAACAGACAGAATGGTTGTATTTATCCGAAATCCAACTTTTCCTTAGTTCTATATTTTTTGGAATAAAAAATTACAAAAAAACAATGTTAACATATTGCACTCTACTTAACATTTTTGACTTAGTAACATGGTAACTGAAGATGCCGAGTATAGAGTTGTCAAATTTTCAATCATATATTTTCTTTATGCTTAAATGTTTGAGGACGATATAACCAACTAAAAAGAAAAATATACATATATAATTTTGCTCGTTCAATAGACTATGATATGACTAAATTCTAGAACTAATAAGATGCTTAGGCTGATTTGGTGTAATTTATTAACAGGAAAAATAAAAATATTGTTCTTGCTACCACGGAACATGGCGGACACATTGCATTTTTTGAAGGAATATCGGGAAAAAGCTTGTGGTAATAATTCTCTCCTCATTTTCCTGAATTCTGTCAGTATATGGATTTACGATGAATGTCTCTTATGACTTTACTGTGTAATAGTGATACGTAAATACAGAAACACTGATCCTTAACTCTTTTACAGGTGGATTAGGGTTGTTGAAGAATACCTGTCTAAACTGCATGTAAGCCCGTCATTGAGCAAACAGCAGGTGCAGAAGCTTTGAATAACCTTAAGTTTTGTCAAACAATCAATATAGATGATGACTAATCAATAAAAATAGTTAAGCGTAAAATGATCAGATATCCCACTTCGCCTACATACTTTTTTTAGGGCAACCATGGTTACTGATCTTTTTCGCCTACATACTTAATTTTGGTCTGCTATATCAGTTATTCCTAATGAATACAACATTTTATGTTCTGTATAGTTTTTCATGTATGCTTTTTTGCCGGATAGTAATTATTGAATAACTTTGGTTCTGGTTAGACATTGAACTAATAGTGAAAAGCTTTCCAAATTTTGTTGTACGTATGCACACTCTTTTATCTGTACTTTAAAATAGAACGCGAGAACAACTCCAATAACTGATCTTCTTATCCTGTTGTAACAGATGAACAAGTTCAAAGAATCGGCTTCTGAGACCTTGCAATTTGAGGATTCAGTTTCTAGAGACAACAAGAAATCAGTCTAGCTTACAGTTAGTGTGATTCAGTCATTTCCGGGGGTTTAATTCATTCTGTATAGCAAGCACTAAATCTGCCTAATGCCTAGAGACATTTTCCCAGTCATCTAATATGATAACTTCTCTTCATGCCATTGGTGTTTATAAGGAGTTGTGTGTGAATATCCTCAGTTCTTAGCTGAAACACCCCTAAAAAATAGAGCAAGAATCGAAAAATTTGACCTATGAGCATTTAAATGTTCAATGTAACATGTTATTGTAAGGATCCCTTTCTATCCACTTTCTTCATTTACATTGCCAAACTTTAGAATCTTTTTAGAACATGTTCAATACATGTTATATACGAACCATTAAATAATGTTTGTAGACCTCTCTCACGTGTCTAGAATGTAATCTGAGTTGCACGAACCATGCATGTTCAATATATGTAATTATATGCACTTATGCTATTCCCTTTAAAGAAGGCGATGTATAATTAATTCGTGACGCGAAATGTAAAACCAAAAGCCACCTTTTTTCTTGTGTTATTTGTGTGTAATGTGGGCAAATTTCATGATATCTGTCCAATTAATCAGTTTATAGCATACAGGGACATATATGATGCAAGATTCAATAAAGCTTGTGTAGCTGATCTTATTGTTACTGACAGATGGAAATGGGATGAAATATAGAACTCCAAATTCCCTATTTTAAATCAACTTCCAGTGCCTACTTTACTTGAGGAAATAAAGGATGAGGTTATGTGGTTGACAAATGAGAGGAAGATTGTTCAGTTTGCTACTAGTCATGTATGGAAAGATTTGAATAGCCAGTGTACTTCCAAGCACTCTTCTATGATGTGGATGGCCACCCAAGGA
This sequence comes from Artemisia annua, assembly GCA_014162995.1. Lineage (NCBI taxonomy): Eukaryota > Viridiplantae > Streptophyta > Magnoliopsida > Asterales > Asteraceae > Artemisia > Artemisia annua. Next base: position 40,111 of record LBNU01032465.1, read on the forward strand.
CTGCTGACTCAAGATAGACTTGCTAAGTAGAAAACTTGGTTTTTGGCATGTGCTTTATGTGGAAATTGTCCTGACTCACATGCATGATCACTTATTCTTTCAATGTGATTTTTCTAAAACGTTTGGCATGCTTTTACTTCAAAAGATGAAGTGTGATTTACCTAATAAATGGTCATTGCTTATTCCTACAATGACCAGTATGGGATTCAGAAATAGCATTGGGAATATATAGTTAGAAGACTGCTTCTTGGTGCTACTGCTTATCTGCTATGGCAAGAAAGCAACCTGAGAATTTTTCAACTCAAAAAAAGAACAGAGGAAGTGATTATACAGCTGGTTATAGAGAATTTAAGACTTTCTCTAATGAGTTTATATTGAGAAAAGATGGAATGTAAAAATGGTAAAGAATGGTGAGAAGGATAAAGATGTCTGGAATATGGATTTGCAGAAGATATGATGTTAGAATTCTTGCCATTGTGATAAATAGGGTGAGTCATGAAAGATTAGACTACCCTGTGTTGGAATTTAAATACCATAACAATTATATAAAAACAACTAACATCAAGTACACGCGGAAGCATAAGGGTCATATTAACATATAATAAATTAACCAAATAATAAAAGAGATGCGTACCTTTTGATTCTAGCAAAACAAGAATCAATCCAATCAAGAACCAAGAACCCTAATTATTTAGGGTTTATAAAAGTCGACTACTACCAAAGTCAATCAATCCAACTTGCAAACAATAATGTGTTTTCTCCACGTTCTCGTACACACGTACTATTAGCGATTCGATGCGAATGCTAGTTCTTGATCACAATAGATTAACCAAACACTTTTTTATGTTCAAGGTTGCTCGCAAATCCCTTAAGTAGGGCTTCACTCGTCGACCTAGGAACAAGAGAGGAGAAAAAAAGAAGTTTGGCCTTCTATTGAAATCAAGTGTACCAAAGGATGAATACATAGGGATGTATTTATAGCCTTAGGGTTGAGATCAAGTTTACAATGGTTTCGGGATTCCATTGTTAGACCACAAACAAGCCTAAGAGAGGGTTTCTAGATCCTTCTCTTGGCTTGTTTCCTTTTCTTCGTATCCCCTTGACAATTACTGACTGTTAGTCAATTCCATTAATTACTTAACGCTCTTTAGTCGATTATTGTGAATTAAATAATTAACTATAACATTTTATACTATTAAATGTAAAGTGTGCAATCCCGTAGTCTCGAGTTCGAATCCGGTCATATACTATTAAATATGTACACAAAACTAACACCCTGATTTATCAAATGGCAAAGAATTCTATTTGGTAGTGTGTGGAAAAACCTTTATGTGATCTTATTTTCTGGGTGATGCCTACTTGCTTGATAGGATCTTGATTCTATATGTGAGGTTGTAGCTACATATGGTGCTAAGGTAATCTTGCAAGTATGAAATGTAGCCTAGGAATGTAGATATCGATAGAGGTTTAGGGTTTTATTTGGCAGAGTCCAAATCAGTAGTGATGCCATCCTCTTACAGGACATGTATAGCTGACATAGTTTCAGGTTACATGTTTTGTTTTGAGTATGGAAATGTAGCTATAAATTGGTTGGACTAGCTATTTAGTGATATTGCACTATGATAATGCCTCACTGTAATAGGATCTTAAAAGTCATTTGAGAGGATGTAGCTACAAGTGGCATTCAAGGTAATCTTGCAATGGGAAATGTAGTTGAAGTGATGGTATATCCTAGATAGCCCGGTGAAAATGGTGATATATATGTGAATGGAATGCTGGTCCTGTTCTATCTCAGTATCTTTTAGACTGTATAGTCTTTGTATGCAACACTTTATTTGTTTTTAGCTGCTTAAAGGGTGTATGGGATGTGTCCAAATCCTTTTAAGAATGCTTGTGTTGTACTCGTATATATTTTGTTTGGAGTAATATGATTCATAATTAAAGGAAAAAAAAAAAAAAGCCAAAATGTTACTGCGTAATATTTATTAAATATAAGCCGAAAAACAAATAAGCTTATAAACCATATATAAGCTTAAAAAAACAACCCCCTCGATTCATCTAATAAATTTTAGAGTAAAATTTCTATATCATAGTTTCCTTCATATGTGTTTTCATCAGTCACCACACATTCTTTTCCTATCTCTTTCATTCTATACCGATCAAGATCACGAAAATCTTTGGTTATCTTTCTTCCTTTTTTTTCTATGAAAAACTTACCATTTTGAAAACCTTAGATCTAAAAATCTCGTTTTTTTGCTTTGTATTGTTTTCTGTTTTGATTGTTTAGAGAACCCAAGATTTATGATGGATTTCTAGAGAAGTTTAACGATCTATGGGTGCGTTTAGTTTAGGGAAAACACACTTGTTTTCTACAGAATTTTTTGTGGAAAATATGGAAAACAGAAATCGCGTTCAAATAAGCGTTTTCCAACAAAATGTTTTGCAAAGCACAAAATCCCCTATTTCCTAACTTAACAAGGAAATTACAAAACCAATTTTAGTTGTTTTCCTTGTTTTCCTTTGTAACCCACAACCCTCTCCCTCCCCTTCTTCAAAATAGAAAATACAAATACCAACTAAATGCGTTTTCTATATTTTCAAGTGTTTTGTGGAGATAAATTTCCCTTCCAAATTTTTACAAAATTAGAGATAGAAAGCAAGAGAATTTTTTCTCCAACTAAACGCACCCTTAGATTTTGATTTTATGTTTGGTTTTGATTCATGAATATGTTCTTGTTGTTGTTGTTGGTTTGATAAGAGAAAATCTGACCATGAAAGTGACAGTTCAGAGTTGGTTTTTGTTTTGAAAGTTGTGTTTCACAATAAAAGAAATTCAATAAATTGAGTTTGTGAAATTTGATTTTGTGTGTGGGTAGCAAACTGGAGAACGAAGATTGGTGTTGGATGGAGTGAATGCGGGGAGAATTTTACATATATTCCTCTTTTGCTTCAAAATTACATATATATCTAACCTAATTTAAAAATTACTACATATATATCAAATCTAAAACTTAAATATGCTCAAATACCTAATTTATATATAAGGGGATATGTTAGCTACACCTTGATGTAGGCAATTAGCTACACATCCCATTTGTAAAAAATTTTAAAAATGTACAGTTCAGCCCCTGCAGTAAGTCGCAGGGGCTGAACTGTACATTTTTAAAAGATTTCACAAACGGATGTGTAGCTAATTGCCTACACTTGGATGTAGGTAAGATTTCCCCTATATATAATTAAAATCTTAAAATACATATTAAATATCATTTGATTATAAATGACTATAATACCTTTGTTCTCTCTTTTTTTTATAATCGCGCGCGCGCGCGCGCACACACACACACACACACACATATATATATACATATATATATATATATATATATATATATATATATATATATATATATATATATATATATATATATATATATATATATATATATCATATTCCCATTAAATGATTAAGTGACCCAAAACAGTGACCCGTGAAGTACAAGTGTCCAAAAACAATTAATAAGAAAAGCACCAATTTTGGTATTACAATGACTTATAAAGTAGTCAAAATTTTGTTTAATAAAAACAAAATCAATCATGTAAGTAGAATTAGAGAAGAAACATAGACAAATCAATCAATCACAAAATTAGGCCAACAATACAATACTTTAAGAATGAAAGAAGAAACTAACACATTATAATTACCTTTAGGGTTAATTCCACCGATTGGCCATGAACTTTCTCAAATTTTCAATTGTAGGTAATGAACTTTAAAAAATCTTACTACCACACTTGTAACCTGTTACAACCTGCATAAATAGACAATATGACCGATTGGCTTCCGCGTCAGCTTTTGGACCCACTTGTCACCACATATGTCCAGTTGTACATGACTGTCTCCCAATAATTCAACACCACCCCAACTACCTTTTGTCAACACTGCCAAAGAACTGCCATTCTAAACCACGGAACGCCACCACCACCGAGACCCTCCCTCCACCATTTCCAACCATGAATATCACATATCAACCATTAGTAGGCCTGACAACCAAGATCTGCAACCAGATCCAAGCATCTTCATTATTCTTTTTTTAGATCTAGTGTTTTGTGCTTCAGTATTAGTTTATTGGGTATATTTTTGTTTAACTCAAGTGTTTGTGATCAAGCATAAGAACTTATATCTAATAAAAATTCTTATCAGATTTTTTGTTCAAGTTATTGGGCCACACTCCTTTGTTGGGTTTTATGATTTATGCATAGTATGTTTAAAATGGTGTGTGGTTGGAGAATGGTATAGGTGGCCGAAAAATATTAGAACCACAGAATACGAAAAAAAGTTTTTGTGGGCATAGTTATTATTGTTATGTGTGTGTTTTTAACTTCCGTTTAATTTGGATTTTTAGTGTATTGAATTTGTGGGAGGTGGCCGGAATTACTGGCAGGTTGCCGGAATTGCTGTGAGGTTGTTGAAATTGTGATGGAGATGTGATATAGATGATGAAGATGTTTGGTGTTGGTGGATGACGGGTGAAGATGGTGGAAAGTGTTGGTGTTGGTGGAGGGTTAGGGTTTTCAATTTTTGCTAAATTTAAGGTTTTTTGGGTTTTGGTTTAAAATTTAGGGAGTAGTCGATGGAGGAGGAGGTGGATGGCTGTAAGTGGTAGTGGCGGCAGCGGTTAGTGATGGTAGCCGGTGGTTGGTGGTGATGGATGTGTTTTTGTATTTTGGAGAAGAGAAGAGGAAATACACATTATGCTTCTACAAAGATTTACTAGGAATAAAAAATAATAATTAATTTTTTTAGTATGATGACGTGTCGGTTTCAACCGGTAGCCAGTTGCAAAAAGGGACAACAAGGGTGTTTTTGGAACAAATTTAAGAGTTACAAGTGTGGTAGTAGGAGTTTTTAAAGTTCATTTCTAATAATTGAAAATTTGTGAACGTTCATGGCCAATCAATGGACTTAACCCTTACCTTTACTTTGTGTTTAATGAGTCCAAGAAACAAAAACAGAGAGAAGGTAATGAAGAGACTTACAGAGATATAAACAAGAGTATAATGGTCATTTAAAAATTAAATGATGTTTAATATGTATTTTAAGGTTTTAATAATATATAAATTGGGTATTTGGGCATATATGATAATTTTAAATTTTAGATTTGAATCATTTGATATATATGTATTTTTAAGTTATATTGGATATATATGTAATTTTAAAGCAAAAGAAAGATATTTATGAAATTCTTCCTTTTAATAGAGTAGATAGATAAATGAGTTTTATGTTTAATTTGGAATTTTCTAGCTTTTATTTATTTATTTTTTATTTTGTTTTCCTAGCTTATTAAAAGACCTTTTATTTTAAATAACGAAACCATGTGTTAGGTGTAGTTGGTGATGTGGGTTTGGTAGTGAAGAAATTCCAATGCATGTAAGATTAATCTCACTTATAACACCATTTCATCTTCCACCTCAGCGCTACATCAGATTTCTCTCTCCTTTCATATCCTCTCACTTTTCACTCCCAACCACTCACATCACTTCGCCTTTCAACCCATTTTATTTATTTATTAAAATACCTCACTAAATATTCTCTCACACACTCACAAACTAAAAAACAAATGATAAAAACATTAGGGCCCCACAATGGCACGAAACCATAAGCGGTGAAATGTTTACTTTTCATGAGCTATTTTGTGTTGTTGCCAGCATGAGGCAAACACACACATCCATGTTGCAGTGTGAACTTTGTTGTTGCCGGTGCTTGCCAACTTGGGCTGGGAGTAGTCAAACACAAGTTACAAATAGCAGTATAATAAGCATAACAAACTCGACTACAATTTTATAATAAGAGTACTAGGTGTGGTAACGCCGAACTCGGCGTTATGCCTAACTTGCACCAGCATTTCCGGTGTTACCATACCACCCCACCACCATTTCCAACGGCGTTGGTTTGGGTGTTAACCCACCAATATACGTTTGTTGAATATTTAAAAAAAATGAAATCAAACAGCTATAAACGACTATACTTTATTTGATTTTTTTAAATAAACACTACCATTTTTACACACTTATATAAACTCTTGAACTTGCTCAAAAAAAATATATATAAACTCTTGAACACACTCATTTTTTACACACAAGCACTTTACTTCCATTCTCACTTTTATATTTTCACACACAAACTACTAAACAAAAAATGTATCAACATCCTAATAACGATCCATTTTTCAATAGCCTCCTCAACATATTGCAACCCAACTCGTCATCTTCGTCAAACCCTCCGACACCTTCATCCGCACAATCAATATCATCACATTTTCACTTTCTCGGGTTCGGTAGTCAATACTCTATGCCGCCCTACACACCCGAACAACTTTATCATCAACACTAATATTTTCATAACAACAAATGCTTAAACAACAATTCAAAATCTATAACAAAATCTACCACATGGCACAAAACCACAAACATCACAATCACAACCACCAATCAAAACCGAAACCCAACAGACCAAAAGAAAACAAATAGCAAACAAGCAAAAGACCCGAAACCCATAACCAAAAACAAACCCCAAACCAAAACCTTAAATTGTACATTTCATTAGTTACCGTCGGAGGAAACGTTATTAGCCTTGTGTTATATTATTGTTTCCTAGGATAAAAGTCGGATTTGACCAAAACAATGATTCGTTTTGGTACAAGGTTATCCACGAGTTAAAAAAATCTAATTTCCAAAAGGACCATCGACGAACCAAAAGAGATGTTGGGGATGTGTGGTGTATTTGTTTCGAAATTGGGAGAAAACATGTATTTTGGGTACAACCTTAGGGACGAACGGTGTGTTTTACTCTATGTTTTTATGGGAAAGGTAACTCCATTCTTGTCAATTTGGTGGGGGCCACATTCGTAATTGATTCGCAGGATGTCATGGTATAGATACCGTTGGGTGTAAACGGGGTCCCGTTTGTTTATCACGTAACTCTTACTTCGCAATTGGATCACAACATCTTCGTCGTCGTTTCAATCGAAATTTGGTGTGCAAAAAATGGACGAGACTAGTTTCATCTTGATCGGAATGAGACGACGGTGTGGATGGCGCAATTTTCGACGAAAAATGGAGGTTTGAATACGGAAGTATGACCGATTATGTGAAGTTGGGTGTAGTAAGTTATTAAACTACGGAGTAAATGGTAAATAAGTGAGAAATATGTATGCAGTGGTTGTAGAAGAGTAAATCGAAAAAACTTGTATGTCTTCTAAATTTAACAATATGGCTAATTACTTAAAAAGTCATCTAACTTCACACTTTTGTCTTTGTGTGTATTGAACACTTTTTTTCTCATTGTATGTACTGAATTTCAAATTTCGATTATTGTGTGTATTTTGTGACTATTCATCCATGTAAGACCATTTTACCCTTCAAAGTTTAAAAGAAAGTAAGGGTAAAATTGTCATAAAATACATACAATGATCAAAATTTAAAGTTTAGTAGACACAATGAGAAAAAAAGTTCAGTGACACAATAACAAAAGTGGCAAGTTATATGACATTTTAAGTAATTAGCCCTTAACATACCACAAAAATAAGTCGAGTTATAAGTGATATCTTAAGCCATGTAAATGCAAATTTCCCAAACAAAAACATTGAAAAATAGGGAAAAAGTCACTAATTAATAACTAACTTTCACAAGTGTTCTACTAAAGTCATTCAAAGTTTTTTAATGATTGAATAACCACTCAAGTTTCATATTTGTTTTATTATTGTGTAATTTTATTTTCTTTGCTAAGTCACCATGACACTAGTGATGACATGTTAACTTTTAGATGATGTGTATATTCATTTAGCTGACATGGAACGCTAATTAAGTATTATACATCTTTGCATGCAATTCTTTCGATCAGCGTATGTTACTTGTGCATTTGGCATTTTAGCAACAGCTAAAAGGTTGAGATCAACATATTTTTACTCCACCCCACACACCCATTTCTCTTGTTTTTAATAGCTACAATGACCCGACTCATTTAGAGACCTTAGCTAACCACAATCATCGGCGGAACTTAATGAGGGCAAGGGAGGGTCCGCCCCCCCCCCCGCCCCAACCCAAAAAAAAATCTGACCAATTGTGCAAAACTGTTTCATATTTTAGTGCCAAGTTAGCTGGCCGTAGTTTGACTTTTGAGAGTAGATCTATTAACAAATTGAAAGCTTCATCCTTATTTTATTTATCCACTATTCTTGTTTTTCTAGGAGCTCTTATATGGAATAAACATTTTAGTTGTTTACTTGTGATCGGTTCTAGCATCAGTACTTAGACATTATACTACCATGGTACAACTTTTCTTCTAGGCATATGTGGTTCAACTTCAATATTATATGCAAGAGTTTTGTAACTCTTATGATTAATATCATTAAGTAGTAAAGTTTCAGATAATATAGTATACCATAATCGGATTGATATTTTGTTAAACACGGAACTACATTTTACACTTAAATTATTTACGCCCCTCCAAGGAAATTGTTCAAGTTCCGCCACTGACCACAATAAACAAGATACTTAGTTTTTGAATCATTTACATGACAATAAGGGAATACATCTTTGACCGCTTCCACAATTCCCTATTGATAAGTCATGTAAGTAACTAATAAGTAATAATGAAAGTAGCTAGCAAATGTGCCTTTCAGGAGAAGAAAAAAACAATTATGCATTTGTAAAGCGTAACACTTTTATGAGATATAGAGTCACAATAATGTTTGATCCTAGAATAGCAAAAATAAGATTGCTTAGTCTTTTCTATCAATCGGCCAATATGTACATAAAAACATACGTGACATGCTTGATTCTTCCATATGTTATTTTATCATTTCGTCGAGATTTGTTCACAAAAGTCTATGTACCAGTAACCGATGACTAATATATGTTATGCCATCTCATTGAACAAATAGTAAACTATGTTTTTATATAGAATTGCTAGAATTGTATACTTAGATACAGTATTACAGTGACTGATGACCGACATATACAATTCTGGCACATTATTAATCCTTGTCATCAATATACATGTACACATCGGGTGTGTTTGTTAAAAGTAGCAGACACAGCTCACCGCTTCTTAAAGAAGCATCGGAAAAATGAGCATTTCTAAAAAATACCAAAACTCGCTTCTATGCCAAATGATTGCTAAAAACCAAAATTCTCATTGCTTTTAAATCGGAAGAAAAAAAAAAGAAAAGAAAAAAAAAACACGCTTAACGCAGCGTTAGTGGGTTAACGTCCCACGTTAACGCAAGAAATAACGCAGCAGATGCAGTGGTAACGCAAGAATAACGCGCGTTATTCGGCCTTAACGCCCCCTCCCACGTTACCACTGCACATGCTCTATGTAGAAAACTTGGTTTTTGGCATGTGCTTTATGTGGAAATTGTCCTGACTCACATGCATGATCACTTATTCTTTCAATGTGATTTTTCTAAAAACGTTTGGCATGCATGCTTTTACTTCAAAAGATGAAGTGTGATTTACCTAATAAATGGTCATTGCTTATTCCTACAATGACCAGTATGGGATTCAGAAATAGCATTGGGAATATAGTTAGAAGACTGCTTCTGGGTGCTACTGCTTATGTGATATGGCAAGAAAGAAACTTGAGAAATTTTCAACTAAAAAAAAAGAACAGAGGAAGTGACTATACAGCTGGTTATAGAGAATTTAAGACTTTCTCTAATGAGTTTATATTGAGAAAAGATGGAATGTAAAAATGGTAAAGAATGGTGAGAAGGATAAAGATGTCTGGAATATGGATTTGCAGAAGATATGATGTTAGAATTCTTGCCATTGTGATAAATAGGGTGAGTCATGAAAGATTGGAATTTAAATACCATAACATTTATATAAAAACAACTAACATCAAGTACGCGCGGAAGCATAAGGATCATATTAACATATAATAAATTAACCGAATAATAAAAGAGATGCTTACCTTTTGATTCTAGCAAAACAAGAATCAATCCAATCAAGAACCAAGAACCCTAATTATACTACTACCAAAGTCAATCAATCCAACTTGCAAACAATAATGTGTTTTTTCCACGTTCTTGTACACATATACTATTAGTGATTCGATGCGAATGCTAGTTCTTGATCACAATAGATTAACCAAACACTTTGTTATGTTCAAGGTTGCTCGCAAATCCCTTAAGTAGGGCTTCACTCGTTGACCTAGGAACAAGAGAGGAGAAAAGAAAGAAGTTTGGCCTTCTATTGAAATCAAGTGTACCAAAGGATGAATACATAGCGATGTATTTATAGCCTTAGGGTTGAGATCAAGTTTACAATGGTTTCCGATGTGGGATTCCTTTGTTAGACCACAAACAAGCCCAAGAGAGGGTTTCTAGATCCTTCTCTTGGCTTGTTTCCTTTTCTTCGTATCCCCTTGACAATTACCGACCGTTAGTCAATTCCATTAATTACTTAACGCTCTTTAGTCGATTATTGTGAATTAAATAATTAACTATAACATTTTTTATTAATTATTCAAACATCGAGTCTCATACGTAAAGTGTGCAATCCCGTAGTCTCGAGTTCGAATCCGGTCATATACTATTAAATATGTACACAAAACTAACACCCTGATGTTGGTAATTATGTGTTTCTGTGTTCCCAGATTAGGGTTAAGATAATCAATGAAGTACCGGATATTCACTTGAAATCGTGGTATCACTTTCCAATAGAAACTATTCGACCCTATGCCTGGGTTACACGAATATCTCTATAGGATAAAACCAAGTGATGTTCTTGTTTTAGGCACAAATCAAGAACAGAAGCGTATTCAAGTGTTTAGGGTTTTGTGTTGATCGTATTCATGCAGAATGTTGTGACCTCTATTTATAATAGAGAAAACTCAAACCCTAGCCCATGGAATTATGTATAATTAACGGCCCATTAATTATAACATAAAACTTTCCATAATAGTAGGAATCAGTGGTTATCAGTGGAAACAATAAACCCATCAGCAGGAACAAGCTTATCCGCAGGAACAAGCCATCAGCAGGAACAAGCTTATACTAGCAGTGGTAATGTTAACACTAGCAGTGGAGTCAGCAGCAGAATCATACTAGCAGCAGAGTCTAGCAGCAGATTCCCACTAGCAGCAGAATCCACTAGCAGCAGATTCTACTAGCAGCAGATTCAGCAGAATCCACTAGCAGCAGATTCAGCAGAATCACACTAGCATAACCACAATTGAGTCAGGGTGTTCATGGACCAAATGGGTGTACACTCCGTACCTCCAAACCCATTACCAGGTGTGAACTCATCCCTCAAGTGCACTAAATTTTCCAACAATCCTCCCCAAATTTAGTTCACTTCCTTTGCATGAAAAATTAAACATAAAACAAAACAAGTGCATAAATGAAAATATCCTGAGGATTGAATTTCCACATTAGTACATATACGTTCAAATATTCGAGAATCAGGGTGTTCTAAGAATTGAACCCTTCAACCCATTTGAATACCTGAAGATAAATACACACAAGTTTTCAAACACTTAATACTCCTGACACTATTACAAGCCATGTGTCCATATCCAATTCATAAATGTTATAAAAGCTAAAAGTCCAAAGCTTCCTGAAGCGGCAAAACTTCAACATTTATATAGGTGGTTCATCTTTAATCATGCTCCTGCTCAGCACTTTTTCAAAGAAATTAACCATTGAGAAGTAAAGACTTCATCCTCCTTTTCCAGCAGGTAACAAGCACAACCTTGGGATATAATATAAAACATGTGCTTCAGTCCACTAAATGTTCAGCTTCCAAGTTTCCTTAGAAGGGAGTTGGGTGTCTTAGTATTCAGTGACTAAGTTGGACTTCAAACCCATCCCTTTGGTAGACTTTAAAACCAAGTCTCTAGCCAAACCCTTCGTCAAGTGATCAGCTAAGTTTTGTTGAGATTTAACAAACACTATAGATACCACCCCATTCATGATAAGCTCACGAATCATGCTATGCCTGACACCTAAGTGTCTAGACTTCCCATTGTACATATGGCTATAAGCCTTTGCCAATGTAGCAGCACTATCACACCGGATAGAAATAGGTGCTATAGGTTTAGGCCACAATGGAATCTCAAGAAGCAGGTTTCTCAACCATTCAGCTTCTTTAGCAGCAGCAGCTAAAGCCACAAATTCAGATTCCATGGTTGAACTGGTAATGCAAGTTTGTTTCTTGGATGCCCAAGAAATTGCACCTCCACCAAGTAGGAATACCCAGCCACTGGTAGATGAATTATCTTCAGTGTTACTGATCCAACTTGCATCAGTGTATCCTTCCAACACTGAAGGATAACCAGTATATGAAAGACTATAATCCATAGTTCTCTTCAAATACTTAAAAACCCTCTGAATTGCTTGCCAGTGATGAGCACTAGGATTACTAGTATACCTGCTCAGTTTACCTACTGCAAAAGCAATATCAGGTCTAGTACAAGTCATGGCATACATCAAGCAGCCAATTACCCTAGAATACTCAAGTTGAGATACAGCTTTGCCAGTATTAGGCATCAGCTTCTCACTTGTATCCATAGGAGTACTCACTGGAGTACAAACAAAGTAATTAAATTTCTTCAACACCTTCTCAATGTAATGAGACTGTGAGATAGAAATCTTGTTACTTTCATGTTTAATCCTAATACCAAGGATAACATCTGCCTCCCCCATATCCTTCATGGAGAACTTTGATGACAAAAATTCTTTTGTAAGATCAACTTGATTTTGGTCAGTGCCAAAGATCAACATGTCATCAACATATAGACAAATGATGACTCCATTACCAGATTCATCAATTTTGCTATATACACATTTGTCAGCCTTAACACATAAGTGTTATTGCCCATGATGGAGTCCATCTCATCATTAATTGCTTCTTTCCAGAAAGCAACATCCTGGGACTTCATTGCTTCTTCAAATGTTTTGGGATCATCCTCAACAATGAAGCAATATGAGTATTGGTCAGAGACATCACTCCTTGTACCTTCAATTATGAAACTCAGGTCCAAATGACTTTGGAATCCTCACCCTATTGCTCCTTCTGAGCTCAGGTTCAGGTTGTTGTTCCACAACCTCAGCAGGAACCTCAGCAGGGACCTCATCAGATACTTCTGAAGCACCATTGTCATTGGTTCCATTTGGAATCCTTTGACTTGGTCTGGGAATAGATGAGAATCTATTCTCATCAAAGAGTGCATCCCTTGATTCAATTATAGAGTTAATTGAAACAGATTCATTAGGTTCAATAACATAGAACCTATATGCCTTGGAATGCTCAGCATATCCAAAAAAGATGCATTCAATGCCTCTTCCACCCAAAGTTTTCTGCTTTGGATCAGGGAGTCTTACAACAGCCCTACAACCCCAAACCCTGAGAAAGTTCAGGTTTGGTTTTCTTTTAGTCCAGAGTTCATAAGGGGGAACCTTGTTCCTTTTGTTGGGAACCCTATTTAATAAATAGCAAGCTGTCAACATAGCTTCACCCCAGAACCCTTGACTCAGTCCTGAATAGGACAACATGGAATTAACCATCTCCTTCAGCACTCTATTTTTCCTTTCAGAAATACCATTTTGCTGCAACACTTTAGTTTCACGTTTTACACTTTGAAAAGGTTTCTTAGTTATTTTGTTCATCATACAAGTTTTACACTTTTTAGTGTCCATGTCAATTGCTGGAATTAATCCGTCCTTGGACATATCTTGCATTCTTTTAAAGTGTACATGGCCAAGTCTAGCATGCCATAAATTTGAATCATTCATTTTAGTGGTTGACATAAAAGCAGAATTAACATTATCATGAACAATATTAAGCCTGAACATTTGATTACACAAATAGCCAAAACCAATAAACACACCATGTTTAGACAAAACATACTTATCAGATTCAATCACTTGTTTATAACCACAATTATTCAAAACACTACTAGAAACCAAATTCTTTCTAATATCAGGAACATGTAAAACATTAAACAAAGAAACAATCTTTCCAGAACTAAACTTCAAATCCACACATCCTTTTCCATGCACCAGGGCAGTTGACTCGTTTCCCATATGAAGAATAGAACCATCATTCATTGACTCATAAGTCTTGAACCAGCTTCTATCTTTACACACATGAATTGTAGCTCCAGAGTCAACCCACCAAGCAACATCATCATCCTGCACAAAGTAAATTTCAGATATATATGTAACATAATAAATCTCAAAAGACTTATTAAACATATTCTGACCTTTCAGAGAATTGGTGTTGCCATTCCCTCCACTTGTGCCTGATCCATTGGATTTGTTTCCAACTTTACCACCCTTGCAATCTTTCCTGAAGTGTCCAGGTTTCCCACACTTCCAACAAGTCACTTTTGGTTTCTTGTTAAGATCATCTTTGGTGTTATCATGATGCTTACGCTTGCCCTTGTTGTCATTGTTCCTGGAGGAGTTGTTATGCTCCACCACATTGACAACTGATGGACCAGTAGCATTGCTACTCTTTGGCTTGTCAATGTCTTGTGCTTTGAGTGATTCCTCAATGCGCAAGTGACTGCCCAACTCAACAAGAGTTAACTCCTCTTTCTTATGCTTAAGCATATGCTTGAAATCTTTCCAAGAAGGAGGTAGTTTATCGATGATACAAGAGACTGAAATAGCCTCATCCATGTTCATCTTGTTTTGTGTGAATCGACCAAGTATACTAAGAAGTTCATTGTATTGTTCCATGACAGGTCTAGAATCAACCATTTTGTAATTGTTAAAATTACTTACAAGGAACTTCTTACTTGATGCATCCTCAGCCATATACTTGGCTTCCAAGGAATCCCATAGTTCTTTAGAAGACTCAACATTCTAATAAATATCAAAGAGTGAATCAGACATACCATTGAGGATTAAACCTCTGCAGACATAATCATCATTCTCCCACTTGCTTCTTGCTCCCATCTGTTCCATGGTAGCATCATCCCCATAATCTTCAGGAATAGTAGATGTGAGAACAGACACCACATTCATGCTTGTCAACAAGAATTGCATCTTCTTTTGCCATCTTCTGAAATCAACACCTTCAAACTTTTCCAACTTGGAAAAGTTAGCAGCCATATGTCTCATAACAGCAGCCATTGATTATCACTAATAGTTTCTATTGATTGTTGGTAATTATGTGTTTTTGTGTTCCCAGATTAGGGTTAAGATAATCAATGAAGTACCGGATATTCACTTGAAATCGTGGTATCACTTTCCAATAGAAACTATTCGACCCTATGCCTGGGTTACACGAATATCTCTATGGGATAAGACCAAGTGATGTTCTTGTTTTAGGCACAAATCAAGAACAGAAGCGTATTCAAGTGTTTAGGGTTTTGTGTTGATCGTATTCATGCAGAATGTTGTGACCTCTATTTATAATAGAGAAAACTCAAACCCTAGCCCATGGAATTATGTATAATTAACGGCCCATTAATTATAACATAAAACTTTCCATAATAGTAGGAATCAGTGGTTATCAGTGGAAACAATAAACCCATCAGCAGGAACAAACTTATCCGCAAGAACAAGCCATCAGCAAGAACAAGCTTATACTAGCAGTGGTAATGTTAACACTAGCAGTGGAGTCAGCAGCAGAATCATACTAGCAGCAGAGTCTAGCAGCAGATTCCCACTAGCAGTAGATTCAGCAGAATCACACTAGCATAACCACAATTGAGTCAGGGTGTTCATGGACCAAATGGGTGTACACTCCGTACCTCCAAACCCATTACCAGGTGTGAACTCATCCCTCAAGTGCACTAAATTTTCCAACAACTGATTTATCAAATGGCAAAGAATTTTATTTGGTAGTGTGTGGAAAAACCTTTATGTGATCTTATTTTCTGGGTGATGCCTACTTGCTTGATAGGATCTTGATTCTATATGTGAGGTTGTAGCTACATATGGTGCTAAGGTAATCTTGCAAGTACGAAATGTAGCCTAGGAATGTAGATATCGATAGAGGTTTAGGGTTTTATTTGGCAGAGTCCAAATCAGTAGTGATGCCATCCTCTTACAGTCAGGTTACATGTTTTGTTTTGAATATGGAAATGTAGCTATAAATTGGTTGGACTAGCTATTTAGTGATATTGCACTATGATAATGCCTCACTGTAATAGGATCTTAAAAGTCATTTGAGAGGATGTAGCTACAAGTGGCTTTCAAGGTAATCTTGCAATGGGAAATGTAGTTGAAGTGATGGTATATCCTAGATAGCCCGGTGAAAATGGTGATATGTATGTGAATGGAATGATGGTCCTGTTCTATCTCAGTATCTTTTAGACTGTATAGTCTTTGTATGCACACTTTATTTGTTTTTAGCTGCTTAAAGGCCAGGTGTATGGGATGNTAAACCATATATAAGCTTAAACAAACAACCCCCTCGATTCATCTAATAAATTTTAGAGTAAACCTTCAGATGTGTTTTCATCAGTCACCACACATTCTTTTCCTATCTCTTTCATTCTATACCAATCAAAATCACGAAAATCTTTGGTTATCTTTTTTGTTTTTTTTTTTTTTGTTTTTTTTTTCTCCTTTTTCTTCTATGAAAAACTTACCATTTTGAAAACCTTAGATCTAAAAATCTCGTTTTTTTGCTTTGTATTGTTTTCTGTTTTGATTGTTTAGAGAACCCAAGATTTATGATGGATTTCTAGAGAAGTTTAACGATCTATGATTTTTTTATTAAGGAAAACTTAAGATATGGGTGCGTTTAGTTTAGGGAAAACACACTTGTTTTCTACAGTATTTTTTGTGGAAAACATGGAAAACAGAAATCACGTTCAAATAAGCGTTTTCCAACAAAATGTTTTGCAAATCACAAAATCCCTTATTTCCTAACTTAACAAGGAAATTACAAAACCAATTTTAATTGTTGTCCTTGTTTTCCTTTGTAACCCACAACCCTCTTTCTCCCCTTCTTCAAAATAGAAAATACAAATACCAACTAAATGCGTTTTCTATATTTTCAAGTGTTTTGTGGTAAATTTCCCTTCCAAATTTTTACAAAATTAGAGATAGAAAACAAGAGAATTTTTTCTCCAACTAAACGCACCCTTAGATTTTGATTTTATGTTTGGTTTTGATTCATGAATATGTTCTTGTTGTTGTTGTTGGTTTGATAAGAGAAAATCTGACCATGAAGTGACAGTTCAGAGTTGGTTTTTGTTTCACAGTCAAAAGCTTGAAAGTTGTGTTTCACAATAAAAGAAATTCAATAAATTGAGTTTGTGAAATTTGATTTTGTGTGTGGGTAACAAAATGGAGAACGAAGATTGGCGTTGGATGGAGTGAATGCGGGGAGAATTTTACATATATTCC
This sequence comes from Artemisia annua, assembly GCA_014162995.1. Classification (NCBI taxonomy): domain Eukaryota; kingdom Viridiplantae; phylum Streptophyta; class Magnoliopsida; order Asterales; family Asteraceae; genus Artemisia; species Artemisia annua. The sequence goes on from LBNU01032465.1 coordinate 57,483, forward strand.
TCTTTTGCTTCAAAATTACATATATATCCAACCTAATTTAAAAATTACATATATATCTAATCTAAAACTTAAATATGCTCAAATACCTAATTTATATATTATTAAAATCTTAAAATACATATTAAATATCATTTGATTATAAATGACTATAATACCTTTTTTTTTATAATCACACACACACACACACACACACACACACACACAATATATATATATATATATATATATATATATATATATATATATATATATATATATATATATATATATATATATATATATTCCCATTAAATGATTAAGTGACCCAAAACAGTGACCCGTGAAGTACAAGTGTCCAAAAACAATTAATAAGAAAAGCACCAATTTTGGTATTACAATGACCTATAAAGTAGTCAAATTTTGGTATAATAAAAACAAAATCAATCATGTAAGTAGAATTAGAGAAGAAACATAGACAACTCAATCAATCACAAAATTAGGCAAACAATGCAATCAACTAAAATACTTTAAGAATGAAAGAAGAGACTAACACATTATAATTACCTTTAGGGTTAATTCCACAGATCGGCCATAAACTTTCTCAAATTTTCATCTGTAGGTAATGAACTTTGAAAAATCTTACTACCACACTTGTAACCTGTTACAACCTGCATAAATAGACAATATGACTGATTGGCTTCCGCGTCAGTTTTTTGGACCCACTTGTCACCACATATGTCCAGTTGTACATGACTGTCTCCCAATAATTCAACACCACCCAAACTACCTTGTGTCAACACTGCCAAATAACTGCCATTCTAAACCACAAAACGCCACCACCACCGAGACCCTCCCTACACCATTTCCAACCATGAATATCACATATCAACCATTAGTAGGCCTGACAACCAAGATCTGCAACCAGATCCAAGCATCTTCATTATTCTTTTTTTAGATCTAGTGTTTTGTGCTTCAGTATTAGTTTATTGGGTATATTTTTGTTTAACTCAAGTGTTTGTGATCAAGCATAAGAACTTATATCTAATAAAAATTCTTATCAGATTTTTTGTTCAAGTTATTGGGCCACACTCCTTTGTTGGGTTTTATGATTTATGCATAGTATGTTTAAAATGGTGTGTGGTTGGAGAATGGTATAGGTGGCCGAAAAATATTAGAACCACAGAATACGAAAAAAAGTTTTTGTGGGCATAGTTATTATTGTTATGTGTGTGTTTTTAACTTCCGTTTAATTTGGATTTTTAGTGTATTGAATTTGTGGGAGGTGGCCGGAATTACTGGCAGGTTGCCGGAATTGCTGTGAGGTTGTTGAAATTGTGATGGAGATGTGATATAGATGATGAAGATGTTTGGTGTTGGTGGATGACGGGTGAAGATGGTGGAAAGTGTTGGTGTTGGTGGAGGGTTAGGGTTTTCAATTTTTGCTAAATTTAAGGTTTTTTGGGTTTTGGTTTAAAATTTAGGGAGTAGTCGATGGAGGAGGAGGTGGATGGCTGTAAGTGGTAGTGGCGGCAGCGGTTAGTGATGGTAGCCGGTGGTTGGTGGTGATGGATGTGTTTTTGTATTTTGGAGAAGAGAAGAGGAAATACACATTATGCTTCTACAAAGATTTACTAGGAATAAAAAATAATAATTAATTTTTTTAGTATGATGACGTGTCGGTTTCAACCGGTAGCCAGTTGCAAAAAGGGACAACAAGGGTGTTTTTGGAACAAATTTAAGAGTTACAAGTGTGGTAGTAGGAGTTTTTAAAGTTCATTTCCAATAATTGTTATTTGTGAACGTTCATGGTCAATCCATGGACTTAACCCTAACCTTTACTTTGTGTTTAATGAGTCCAAGAAACAAAAACAGAGAGAAGGTAATGAAGAGACTTACATAGATATAAAAAAGAGTATAATGGTCATTTAAAAATTAAATGATGTTTAATATGTATTTTAAGGTTTTAATAATATATAAATTGGGTATTTGGGCATATATGATAATTTTAAATTTTAGATTTGAATCATTTGATATATATGTATTTTTAAGTTATATTGGATATATATGTAATTTTAAAGCAAAAGAAAGATATTTATGAAATTCTTCCTTTTAATTGAGTAGATAGATAAATGAGTTTTATGTTTAATTTGGAATTTTCTAGCTTTTATTTATTTATTTATTCATTTATTTATTTATTTATTTATTTATTTATTTATTATTTTGTTTTCCTAGCTTATTAAAAGACCTTTTATTTTAAATAACGAAACCATGTGTTAGGTGTAGTTGGTGATGTGGGTTTGGTAGTGAAGAAATTCCAATGCATATAAGATTAATCTCACTCGTAACACTATTTCATCTTCTACCTCAGCGCCACATCAGATTTCTCTCTCCTTTCATATCCTCTCACTTTTCACTCTCAACCACTCACATCACTTCACCTTTCAACCAATTTTATTTATTTATTAAAATACCTCACTAAATATTCTCTCACACACTCACAAACTAAAAAACAAATAATAAAGACATTAGGGCCCCACAATGGCACAAAACCATAAGCGGTGAAATGTTTACTTTTCATGAGCTATTTTGTGTTGTTGCCAGCATGAAGCAAACACACACATCCATGTTGCAGTGTGAACTTTGTTGTTGCCGGTCCTTGCCAACTCAGGCTGGTAGTAGTCAAACACAAGTTACAAATAGCAGTATAATAAGCATAACAAACTCGACTACAATTTTATAATAAGAGTACTAGGTGTGGTAATGCCGAACTCGGTGTTATGCCTAACTTGCACCAGCATTTCCGGTGTTACCATACCGCCCCACCACCATTTCCAATGGCGTTGGTTTGGGTGTTAACCCACCAATATATGTTTGTTGAATATTTAAAAAAAATGAAATCAAAGGCTATAAACGACTATACTTTATTTGATTTTTTTAAATAAACACTACCATTTTTACACACTTATATAAACTCTTGAACACACTCATTTTTTACACACAAGCACTTTACTTCCATTCGCACTTTTATATTTTCACACACAAACTATTAAACAAAAAATGTCTCAACATCCTAATAACGATCCATTTTTCAATAACCTCCTCAACATATTGCAACCCAACTCGTCATCTTCGTCAAACCCTCCGACACCTTCATCCGCACAATCAATATCATCACATTTTCACTTTCTCGGGTTCGGTAGTCAATACTCTATGCCGCCCTACACACCCGAACAACTTTATCATCAACACCAGTATTTTCAACAACAACAAATTCTTAAACAACAATTCAAAAATCTATAACAAAATCTACCACATGGCACAAAACCACAAACATCACAATCACAACCACCAATCAAAACCGAAACCCAACAGACCAAAAGAAAACGAATAGCAAACGAGCAAAAGACCCGAAACCCATAACCAAAAACGAACCCGAAACTGAAACCTTAAATTGTACATTTCATTAGTTACCGTCGGAGGAAACGTTATTAGCCTTGTGTTATATTATTGTTTCCTAGGATAAAAGTTGGATTTGACCAAAACAATGATTCGTTTGGTACAAGGTTATCCACGAGTTAAAAAAAATCTAATTTCTAAAAGGACCATCGACGAACCAAAAAAGATGTTGGGGATGTGTGGTGTATTTGTTTCGAAATTGGGAGAAAACATGTATTTTGGGTACAACCTCAGGGACGAACGGTGTGTTTTACTTTATGTTTTTATGAGAAAGGTAACTCCATTCTTGTCAATTCGGTGGGGGCCACTGCGTCCTGTTGAATTTATTCGTAATTGATTCGCAGGATGTCATGGTATAGATACCGTCGGGTGTAAACGGGGTCCCGTTTGTTTATCACGTAAGTCTTACTTCGCAACTGGATCACAACATCTTCGTCGTTGTTTCAATTGAAATTTGGTGTGCAAAAAACGGACGAGACTAGTTTCATCTTGATCGGAATGAGATGACGGTTTGGATGGCGCAATTTTCAGCAAAAATGGAGGTTTGAATACGGAACTAAGACCGATTATGTGAAGTTGGGTGTAGTACGTTATTAAACTATGGAGTAAATGGTAAATAAGTGAGAAATATGTATGCAGTGGTTGTAGAAGAGTAAATCGAAAAAACTTGTATGTCTTCTAAATTTAAAAATATGGCTAATTACTTAAAAAGTCATCTAACTTCACACTTTTTGTCTTTGTGTGTATTGAACACTTTTTTTCTCATTGTATGTACTGAACTTTCAAATTTCGATCATTGTGTGTATTTTGTGACTATTCATCCATGTAAGACCATTTTACCCTTCAAAGTTTAAAAGAAAGTAAGGGTAAAATTGTTATAAAATATATACAATGATCAAAATTTAAAGTTTAGTAGACACAATGAGAAAAAAAGTTCAGTGACACAATGACAAAAGTGGCAAGTTATATGACATTTTAAGTAATTAGCGCTTAACATACCACAAAAATAAGTCGAGTTATAAGTGATATCTTAAGCCATGTAAATGTAAATTTCCCAAACAAAAACGTTGAAAAATAGGGAAAAAGTCACTAATTAATAACTAACTTTCACAAGTGTTCTACTAAAGTCATTCAAATTTTTTTTTTATGATTGAATAACCACTAAAGTTTCATATTTGTTTTATTATTGTGTAATTTTATTTTCTTTGCTAAGTCACCATGACACTAGTGATCATGTTAACTTTTAGATGCTGTGTATATTCATTTAGCTGACATGGAACGCTAATTAAGTATTATACGTGTTTGCATGCAATTCTTTCAATTAGCGTATGTTACTTGTGCATTTGGCATTTTAGCAACAGCTAAAAGGTTGAGACCAACATATTTTTACTCCACCCCACACACCCATTTCTCTTGTTTTTAATAGCTACAATGACCCGACTCATTTAGAGACCTTAACTAACCACAATACACAAGATACTTAGTTTTTGAATCGTTTACATGACAATAAGGGAATACATCTTTGACCGCTTCCACAATTCCCTACTGATAAGTCATGTAAGTAACTAATAAGTAATAATGAAAGTAGCTAGCAAATGTGCCGTTCAGGAGAAGAAAAAAACAATTATGCATTTGTAAAGCGTAACACTTTTATGAGATATAGAATCACAATAATGTTTGATCGTAGAATAGCAAAAATAAGATTGCTTAGTCTTTTCTATCAATCGGCCAATATGTACATAAAAACATACGTGACATTGCATGCTTGATTCTTCCATATGTTATGTTATCATTTCGTCGAGATTTGTTCACAAAAGTCTATGTACCAGTAACCGATGACTAATATATGTTATGCCATGTCATTAAACAAATAGTAAACTATGTTTTTATATAGAATTGCTAGAATTGTATACTTAGATACAGTATTTAGAGTGACTCATGACCGACATATACAATTCTGGCACATTATTAATCCTTGTCATCAAAATACATGTACACATCGGGTGTGTTTGTTAAAAGTAGCAGACACAGTTCACGGCTTCTTAAAGAAGCATCGGAAAAATGAGCATTTCTAAAAAATACCAAAACTCGCTTCTTTGCCAAATGATTGCTAAAAACCAAAATTCTCATTGCTCACTGCTCACCGTTCCAAAAAGTTCCACACTGCTTCGTGCCAAACATACCCATCATATACTTTCATGGTGACTTGGCATAAAAAAACAAAAATTACATAATAATGGAATAAAGAGATCCGGTGAGAAGAAAAACTAAAATGAGATGAATAAAAAAGATTTATATCTATACATTTCAAATAAGAGTGAGAATTTTATAGAAAAACGCATCTATTTTTGTAAGTGTATATGAAATATGTGGTTATGGTCTCTTCTCATCGTTCTCATTTTAATTTTTCTTTTCATTTGATTCTAACTCACAAATATGAAACTTGAGTATTTTTCATTATAAAAAAACTTTGAATTACTTTAGTAAAACACTTATGAAAGTTGGTACGCGATTTTTTCCAAAAATATTAGTGTACCAAACAAAAACATGAAAAACATGTTTTAGATATTTTTATGTTGTGTACGTGGACCTTAATTATATCATATGCATTCCAACTAACTTTAATATTATATCATTAAATTACTTTTCCGTCTGGTCTATATATATATGTCGACCAACTACCCGCGGTGATCAACTATTCAACCAACACATAATGGAGTGCAAACTAAAAACCTCGTTGTTTTCTGTTATTTTCATTCTCACCATTCAAGTCCACTTGCTATTTATATCACATTCTAAATCAATCATCGAAACTCTCCCTGGATATCCTGGTGATCATCTCCCGTTCAAACTTGAAACAGGGTACGGATCATTTAAATATCCACCATAATTGGGTTGTGTTAACCATACCCTCTCTGTCTCTCTTTTATTTCAGTACAACACAGCTTTTTGTCAGTTTCTGTTCCGTATTTTTGACAGTTTTAAGCGTTTGACATATTAAACTTTATATTTTCTGTTCCGAACTTTCAGGTTTATAGTTTTTTTATATTAGCAAAATTATAAAAATAAAAAAATAATAATAAAAAATAAAAAATAAATAAAAAATTAGAGGGGGTGGGGATAAAAAAGTAGGGGGTGGGGATAAAGGGCCCCACAATAATTAGGCACAAAGCAAGATAACTATTTACTGTTTACTGTAAATAGTACTCCTTCCGACCCATAATTATTGTCTGCTGTTGATTTTTGAAGCTTTAATTTTCAACTTTGACTTTAAATATTTTTATTTGTGTTATATGATACTTGATGAAAATTGTATCAATGAAAATACATTTAATAGGTAATCCATTCATATATTTTGCATCAAGTATTATATAATATAATAAAAATATTTAATGTTAAAATGGAAAGATAAAGACTTAAAAAGTGAACAATGGACAATCATTATTGGACTAAGGGAGCATTAGGGACCCTATGGCGTGAGAAAATTAATGGCACAACTATTTTTTCCTATAACATCATAACTTATCACATCACAAAAACCCACTCCCTCTTATTTCTTGTGCCATGGACACTCTTTGGCCCACATATAACCCGCTAAAACACAAATAAAAAAATGTAAATACTTGATAGGTTGGCTGATGGGTATGGTGCGAAGCACCACCATTCGAGGTGCGGTGTCATGTTGGCACCATAGTGTTGGCGGTGTGGTACCAGCAACACATGGGTACCGAGCCCTCTAAGAATTCTCGTGAACATCCACCGCAACAATTTTGTGGGTAAAAGGTTTATTACGAATAATTAGGAGGCGTGGAGTGCACACTCATGTGAGTTGACCTGATATCGTGATGGCAAATAGCGGGTTCAAGGAGCCGGCTTGGGTGTGTGTTCTCAACACGAGGGTGGGGGTTGAGGGGACACATCGGTTGGTGATTACCCTCCTTAGAATGGGTCATTTTTGAATTATCAACACAACCAAATCCAACTAATATTATGATAAAGAACATAGACATTTTCTCAGTTCTTCTATTCCATATAAGCAACATAAAGATAATAACATCTATCAAATATATGAACAATTTTCCATGTTTAAATTTCATATTTAATCTTGATGTCTTTTTTATTGAAGTTACGTTGGAGTAGGAGAGAAGGAAGACGTGCAATTATTTTACTATTTTGTTGAGTCGACGAGAAATCCATTCGAAGACCCTCTCGTATTTTTTATTCCTGGTGGTCCTGGAGCTTCTGCCTTAATTACCATCTTGGAAGAAATAGGTATGTACTGTTATTCTAAGAGATTCATGTCATGCATCTAGATAGATAGGCTTTTAGATGTAGGTTGACTAACGATGGATAATTAAGCCAATGAAATTTTAGGTTTTTCATAACTCTCTCTTGCAGAAAAGTATTTTAAGGGCATAATTATAAAACTTCATTGTCATAAAATTCGGGCAGTCTACTTAGAAAGTTTGTCTGTGCGTATCTTTTTCTCACGACCAATCATAAAACCATTACTACAAATTTGTATCGAATAGGATTTGAACACTTGATAAATATCATAACTTAGGGCATCTTAATAAGTAAAACCACCTTCGGCAATTGATACCACTTAGCTTGTACCAGCCCGTATATATGTCTAGTCGTTTGAACGTACAAAATTGTAAATATTAAAGAACTTCTCATCTTTAAATTTTAAAGAAGGGTTAATTGATTAAAAATGTATCATGCTTATCACTTTTTGTTATTGAACTTTCGAATTTCAATTATTCCGTTATTTTGTGATTATTCTGCCATGTAAATGACTATTTTACCCTTCAAAATTTGAACAAATTAAGTGTAAAATGGTCACAAGATACACACAATAAAGAGTAGAAATATTATTCGAAGTAATTATTTAAGATAATTTTGATACTTGTTCACTTATTGATATACTTTTATTCGAAATAATGGTCTAGCCTTTTTATTAGCGCAATTCCTCACATTTTATATAATTGCGTTCATGTAATAGTTACCGACTTGCTGCTGTACATGATACAACTATGTTGAGCGAAGCAAATGCAGAACATTACGAGAATTTATTTCCATTTCATATTACTTTAACAGTCGGGTTTCTCATGACTAGAAGAAAGAATTACAAAAAATTACAATAGCTTAGAATAAGCCAACATAGGATCATTGATTCACGCTAAGCCAAACTGAATTTATGTGTTCCGAACTTCCGATTTCAATTACTTAAATAGTACCTGCTTTGCGTAAACTCTAAAATGAACAAATATGAGACATGTATTAGGTAAACGTAACAACAAGTTTATATAAATTTGCAAATCGTAAACACCTACCTTGTTGAAAAAATAATTTATTTGAAATAAACAAAACCTTCTTATCTGATAAAGTCTTAAAGAAATTATCATCCAAAACATATTGAAGTTTGGTCTAATTATTATTTTCCACTTAAAAAAAGAAAAGAAGGTAGCGATGTTTTAACAGGTTGCTATAATTCGATTTAAGCAAAAACTTATATAAAATCTTGTAGGAGCTACAAAAATTTAAAAGGGAAGCAGAAGGGCATTGAAGGGGTTTAAACAAGTCAACCAAATTACAAGAATTCTCTGTGTATCTATTCAAGAGAAGATAACTTTTATGTAGAAAATTTATATAAAATGGTATAGCAATGCTCATGAAAATGTGATTGAAATAATCATTAGGCTTATTCAAGAGAACAATCGGTTAAATGTACAGGAAATGCTAGACCTACATAAAAATTTCACACAAAAAATCCGCACACTGATGTGTCAGACAATAATTGGTCTATTTTGCTATATTTTCTCCTTCTTCTCTCTTATTAGACCAATCACTGCCTGACACATCAGCGTGTGGATGTTTTTTGTGAAATTCTTATGTGGGTCTATCATTGCTCTAAATATACTATATTCAATGTGGGTAATAAAAGGAGTAGCTTTTATATAGGTCCACTTAGCTTCAACTTGGATGATGGACTAGATAATCCCACGTTAAAATTGAATCCAAATGCATGGACACAGGTACGCAGATGTGACCCTACTACCATTTTTTCTATCAACCTAACATAGCCTTTAGCTTGTTTTTAATAAAATGTTGATATAGCTCGTTGTATCTTTGTAGATGGCTAGTGTCATATTTATTGATATGCCTGCGGGCACCGGCTTCTCTTACGCTGAAACCAAAGAAGGGTGGACTAGCAGTGATAGTAACATGGCTACTCAAGCTATCCAGTTTATTAAAAAGGTTGATCTAAAAATTTAAAGAAAGATTGGCATATATTATTTATTAGGCGAGTACCCGTGTATAGGACGAGATTTTATAATGGTAAATAAATAGTTATTAGGACTGAAATACAGATCGGGATTAGGAGGTAAATTTGGAGCAAAAATGAGATAAATGTGTAAAATAAGAAAAAATGGATATAGAAGATTAAAAAAAAAAAAAGAGAGAAAAAATATAATAACTTCATTTTGTTTGAAACTTGCTTAACAATGACATTAACATTATTTTGATTAATGATCCTCGATCAATTATGAACTAATACAATAATAAAAAGAAGTTGTTATATGTTGTCTTATATAGTAAAGCTTATGAATGAATTTTTAGAAATTATAAATGTTGGGATTAATACAAAAAAAGGTCTTCTCTCTTTTTTTCTTTTATTAACTACATATAAAAGGTTGTCAAAAATTGTGATGCATATTTTTTTATTTTTGGTGAAAACATTGTTAAGACAACTAATTTGTTAGTACGACATTTTTTGAATGTTTATATGAGAAAGTAAACAAAAGATTGAAATTTAATTTTTAAAGTGTATTTTCAGAATTGACCATTAATCATTTTTAATTTTTAAGCAGATTTATTTTTATTTTGTTTTATTTTAATATACATTTAATTTTTTTACATAGCGGAGATAGAGATAAATGATTATGTTCAAACCTAACCTTGGTTAAAAAAAAATAAAAGAAAAAGCAAACATCCAAAACTAAGGAGTTGTCTACTAAATTAAGTATTTTAGCTTTGAGTGTCTTAATTAACCTCTTAACTGGAATAGAAAAACATTTGCGAGTCTCCCAGTTAAGAAAAAATAAGTATTTTGGGCCCACATTTATCTCAATTAAGAGGGAATAGGGGAAAAGTAAATACCCCCAAGCAAATATGTAGCGGAACAATTTTAAGGGTATTGAACATTAAAAGTTAATTTACTTTTGTTTAACAAAGATATTGATCAGTATTTATTTTCAACTTTGTTTTGTAATGACATATTTACCCAGTACATGTTTTAAATACATCGTATATCATGCATTCAAAACATGTATTTTAATGTTTACACGATATTTTAATGTTTAGATTAGGTATATATGGAATTATCCCCGAGTATTAAATAGCTGCGCGTTACATTGGTATTTATCAAAGTATTATTTGGTATCGAAAAAACGAATATATAGAAGCAAACACCTTATGTCTTAAGACTGTGTATTTGAGTGGCGCATCGTATATTTATGTATAGTTCAAAACTTTAGGAAAAAGTTATATATACTTCTAACATACACAAAACGTATTGTTGGTATATGATATAACATTTAAAACTATAAAGAATATTACATGTAGAAGAATTTTGTTATATAAGGAATATTCAAATTCAAATACTTTAAATACTTGATTTCAATTCATTTTATGAGAAAAAATTTATGAAATTTTAAGATTTGAAAATGACAAAAATTGGTTACAAAAAAATATATACTCTACGTATGTTGTATTTTTTTTATGGTGCATGGAATATTTTATGTAAAAATTACTCGTATATAATTGTAGACCTCCGATGGACAATAACACAATTAATAAAATATTAGTAAAAATTTTACACAAAACACTATCTTAATTATTGGCTAGAAAGTAAAGTTTTGTAAGAAATAAAAAATGTTTAAACACTCCTTATATACAATTGCGGACCTCTTATGAACGGTAAAACAACTAATAAAATATTAGTACAAAAAATTACACAAAACCATCATAATTATTGGTTAGTAAGTAAATTTTTGTAAGAAATCAAAAATGCTTAAACACTCCTTACATGAGCCAGATAAAAGATCAAAAAATAAAATAAAATACACAAAAATACACAAAACCCTCAAAATTGTTGGTTAGTAAATAAACTTTTGTAAGAAATCAAAAATGCTTAAACGCTCCTTACATGAGCTAGATAAAAGATCAAAAAGTAAAATAAAATGCACAAAACCCTCTACATTATGAGTAACTTACTAAACATTTCTTAAAAGATTGATTTTTACTCCTCAACTATATGTTGTGACAATAAATTAATATTTTCAACCTAACATCTGCGTAAATGAAATGTAATATTTTATTTTATTTTTTTTAATAATATCAATTATGAAGTTTTTACATAAATACTTATGATCTATCTTGGGTCTAAAAATATGATCAAATTTAGCTTAATGTAAAAATATTTATCTATATAAAAGATTGTTGAAAAGATTATATTGTTTGGTAAATCTATTTAATTCAATTTTACATTAACATAATGATTAATAACAAAAAACTACAAATAAAACAAAATTTAAATGCATGCAACAATATGTGGTTAATGACTATCCTCGTTAATTTGCATTCACATGCATGTACATATATTTGAATGCATTTAACAAATTTAAAACTTTAAATATAAAGAGAAAAAGGTGTAGGTAGAACATATTTTTATATCAATTAAGTTATACATTTAGATATTTATGACAAATAATTTAATGGTATATATATATATATATATATATATATATATATATATATATATATATATATATATATATATATATATATATATATATATATATATATATATATAT